>JANHFQ010003614.1:19220-32506 GCA_032468035.1 Aparallactus werneri
CGTTGCAGTAATCAAGGCGGGAGGTAACCAATGCATGAGTGACCGTTCGTAGGGCATCCCGGTCCAGATAAGGGCGCTAATACATTTGTATTAGAATATTTTGGATGCAGGTGACCTTTTCAGCTATTTTTTCATGATACATTTAAATACAGGCAGTCCTTGACTTACAACAGTTCATTTAGTGACTGGTCAAAGTTACAATGGCACTAAAAGTGACTTATCACAATTTTTTCACAATCTTTGTAGTATCCCCATGATCATGTGATCAAAGTTCAGATGCTTGGCAACTGAAGAGTCCTTCAGGAGTTGGGCGGCATAGAAGTCTAATCAAATAAATAAATAAATAAACTGGTTTATATTTATGACCATAGCTGTGTCCCAAGATCACGTGATCACCTTTTGAAGCAAAGTCAGTGGGGAAGCCTGATTCACTTACTGGGTTACTAACTTTATCAACTGCAGTGATTCACTTAATAACTGTGGCAAGAAAGGTCATAAAGTGGGGCAAGACTCCCTTAACAAATATCTCACTTAATAGAAATTTTGGGCTCAATTGTGGTCGTAAGTCAAGGACTACCTGTATCCACTGAGGGATGCCAGAACTTCAAGGAAGGAACTAATTCTCTTTGTTCAGTTATTTAACAGAACTTTGCAGAGCTCAGGATTTTAAGGGAAAAAGGTGCCATTATCATTCAGAAGAATTATTTATTGTATGCAAATTGCAGCAGATAGTACACACTGCACTTAGACCGTGGAGGCTTCTTGTGATAAAAATCAGTTCCCAAAGAAGATTCAAACAGATTACAAGGAGTCCCTAGTCTCTTGCATTCAGACAAGTAAGAAACACAATTCTTACATGGTGAATCTAGCAAAGTACTTTAAAAGTGCACAGACACTAGCAGAAGAGCCCAAATAAAGAAAAAAATGCTTTACATTTGATAAGGAAAGAAAGTAACCACAAGTACAGGGTATCCCTCAAGATGTGAAAACATTTCAGACAATTTTCCTTAAAATGCACCATATTTGATGTGTTTGTTGAGCCAAGATTGTAATTTTTATTTCTTATTCTGAGAAGCTGGCCCTTATTCCTGTCCTAAAGGACAGGAAATGATATGGGGGGGATGGTAGCTTTATCCTCAAGTCCTGTCCTCTCAAAGCCTGAATTCTGTGACCAGTTAGCCACTAATAAGCAGAGTTGGCACAATAACAAAAGCTCCATTTTGAAGGATGTCATATGAGCAATAAAGAGGAGGACATGCAGGAACATAAAGAAAAATACAGGAGTGATAACCTGATAAGTAAACATACAAATTGATTTTGTGTTCTTATCCAAACCACCACAGCTGAACAACAGATTATGGTATTTGCCAGAAGGTGACTCACTTTTATTTTGTGTTTTGTTTTAGTGCAATAAGAAAGCCAAACGCACAGATATTGTCGTCCTTTATGCTCGTACTCTGAAAGCACTGGACACCACTGAACAAGAAAACATGAAAAGGTATTGATGCTGGATCACCTTCATTTTTCTACATGAAATTGCATGTACATTTATGGTCCAAGGATCAGGCCAAAATATTTTTAATTGAAATGTGCACAGAATAGATGAGCCCAGCTTAACTCAGACTGTGTTGTTTTTTGTGTTTCTACGAGGCTTTAGGGACCTGGATGGGGATCAACAGGCTTTGACTGAACCCTGGCAAGAGCAAATGGCTTTGGATGCCTGAGGCCCCAAGATCTGAAACTGTCTTTAATTCTGGGTGGGCTTGCACTTCGTCAGACAGATCCGGTCTACAACTTGGGGTTCTCCTGGACTCGCAACTCCCGCTCAAAGAGCAGGTGGCAGTTGCAGCTAGGAGAGCCTCTGTGCAACTTTGGGTCCTGCCCTAGCTGTGGCCTTTCCTGGATCAGGAGTTCAGTCATTCAGGCCCCCAGTCATCTCACGGCTGGACTATTGTAATGCACTCAACATGGGGTTACCCTAGAAGAGCATTGAGAAGTTACAGCTGGCGCAGAGTGCAGTGGCGCAGGCAGTTCTTGAGACCTGAAGAATAGCCCATGTAACACCACTATCCCGTGAGCTGCATTGGCTGCCAATTTGCAAATGTGTTGGCAATCACCTTTAAAGCCCTTCATGGCATGGGTCCAGCCTATTTGAGGGACTGTCTCATCTCACTGAGATCGGCAGAGCAAGCATGCTGTAGGCCCGATGAGCCTGATTATTGCGACTGGTGGGATCCAGAAGAAGAGCCTTCTCTTCCGTTGCACCTACCCTGGGGAACATCTTGTGCCCCCCTCGCCCCATATGAGGTCAGCCCAGACCTTCCTGACTTAAAGAGCCTGAAGATCCTTGGTGCTCCAATGGGGAACTTCATAGTGGAGGTGGTTGATTGTGGTCTATAAATTTCATAAATAAATGTAAGGTATGCAGATTGGAGCTGAAAAAATCTTGCGGTGCAGGTAGCCCTTTACTTAACAACGGTTCTTTTAGTGACTGTTCAAAGTTATGACAGCAGTGGAAAATGAGATTTATGACCATTTTTTCACACGACCATTGCAGCATCCCCATGGTCACACAATCAAAATTCAGACACTGAGCAACTGACGGTTGCTGTATCCTGGGGTCACGTGATCCCCTTTTGCGACCTGGCAAGCAAAGTCAATGTGGAATCCAGATTCAGTTAAGAACTGTGTCACTAACACCTGCGGAGATTCACTTAACTGTCGGGGAAAAAGGTTATAAAAATGGGGCAAAACTCACTTAACAAATGTCTCAACAACAGAAATTTAGGGCTCAATTGTGATTGTAAGTTGAGTATAAATGTAACAAATAAATGAAATTACACAATTACAATTTATGTCTAGGAGATCAAGCAAACCCATAGTGATTTTTTTTTGCGTCTGATTAATCTGTGAGTCTGGATTATGCAGCAAAGCGTGGAAACAACTTGGTATCTAAACTCAAAATGATTTCAAACAAAGTTTACTAATGATTAAGTAGGTGCATCTGCAGTATGTAAAGACTGATTAGCATTAAATCTTTCACTGAATGCTGCACTGAAAAACAACAGATTGAGGCCAAACATTTTCTATGGCAGTTGCAGCTGCATTGACAACGTTTTTACTGTATTAACTAGGGTATAAAGAAGGGTGGTGGCTTGATAAGTGTTGAAGTTACCCCAGATCAGATATGATGAGGAGTATAATTCTTTCCCTCGGTAACAGCAACAATATTTCTGTGGGAACAATCCTGTTTCTGCAACCCTGCCTTATTCTGGAAAGCCAATGGTTGCTTAAACATAAGTTAGCAGATAGTTGGGTTCAGATGACATGAAGAATATAAAATCAAGGGAGCTTTTCCAAAAAAAAAAAAAAAAAGATTCAGAAGGAGCTTTTGTTCTTGACAGTTTTATAGACTTTGTAACTTGGTTACCTTTAATTTCTTCCAGAAAAACTAGGTCATCATGAAATTGTAGACGCTTCCTGTATTCTAACATCATAGCTCAGATTACTCTTTCCCAGTCTTGTTTGATCAGCTATTACATGTATAAGATTTAGATGTCTGTATGCAGAAATGTTCTGTAACCTTTCGTTACTAAAGTCAAGTTTCTTTGAAGCACTTTTCCCCTTCTTTTAAGGACAAAAAGTCTTCCAGTGCTTTTAAAAAAAATAGCTCTGCTGCCAGACTCATACTGTACTATAAATATTGTAACATATGGTGAAGATTTTGGTGACTTATGAATATTCCTTGTAGCTTTTATTTATTTCTTATTTTTAGAAATACCGGTAACTCAAGATGGCTTGCATACCTTATAGTCCTTTTATTTTCCCCACAACAACCACCAGGTGGAGTGGGGTGAGAGAAAGTGACTTGCTAAAAGTCACCCAGCCAACTATCTTGCCTAAGGCCAGACTAGAATTCACTGTCTCCTGCTGACACCTTCATCATTAGGCCAAAGTAACTTCCTTGGAATCCATAGGAAAATAATCTGTCACTGCCTCTTTTTGCAATGTTTACTCAGTTCTTCAGTCCATTCTACAGTCTGGGAATTCTTGGTGATCTCCCACCCAAAATTCTAACCAGATCTGTCCCTTTTTTCCTCACAGCTCTTTAGAAAAGGAACAAGCCTTGCGAAGGAAAGCAGAACTGGAATCAGCCCAGAGTTGCCTTCAGCTGCAGGTTATGACAGAGGAGTGTAGCAAACTGAAGCAGCAAGTACAGGTAAGATTAGCTGCAGTCATTCAGGCAGGACATCTGTACAAGTAGTCCTTGACTTATGACCATAGTTGAGCCCAAAATTTCTATTATTAAGTGAGACATTTTTAAAATGAGTTTTACTCCTTTCTAGCCTCAGTTCTCAAGTGAATCACCTGCTTGTTAAGGGAATCTGTCTTCCCCATTGACTTTGGTTGTCAGAAGGTCGCAAAAAGGGATCATGTGACCCCAGGATTCTGCAACTGTCATAAATTTGAACCAGTTGCCATGCATCTGAATTTTAATCGCACGACCATGGAGATCCTGCAATGCTTGTAACTGTGAAAAACGGTCATAAATCACTTTTCAGTGCCATTGTAATTTTGAACGGTCACTAAATGGATTATTTTAAGTCGAGAACTATCTGTAGGCCATGCCTTTCTCACCTGCTCTTTGGAAAAAAAAAAACATTTGTGGGAGAGATTCTTATTGAGTCACCAGCATAGTTGTCAAGGAATGTTCTTGGGGTCTCTCTCTCTCTCTTTCTTTCTTTCTTTTTTTTCCTTCCTTCTTTCCTATTAGAAGGATTGGACTGAGAGAGATTGACTGGCCCAAAGTCATCCCGCCAGCTTTCATGCCTAAGGCGAGACTATAACTGACAATCTCCTAGTCCGGGAGTCGGCAACCTGCGGCTCTGGAACCGCATACTGCTCTTTGGGACCTCAGTTGTGGCTCCCTGTCCCATCCCACCCATCGCTCTTCCCTCCCTGGCCTGGCCTGAGAAAGTAAGGGCAAGGGGGGGATGGAGAAGCAGCTGGGGCCTGTTGGAGCTTCTTCCAGCCCTTGTTGGTGCTGGACATGCCTCACTCGCTTGGGACGCAACCTGCTCTGCCCGACGCTGACCCGACGCCCCCGCTGGCAGAGTGGGAATGGGATCTAGGAGGAGGGGAAGACAGAAAGGGGGATGGGCCCGCAGCACCCAGAAACAGCTTTAAGAAGCTCATGGCAGTGGGAAAAGGAACTTTGCACGCCCACTCCAGGGGTCAGGCTCCGAGAAAGCCTGAGCGCCCACACCAAAGCCGCTCGCCTGTCAGCTGGTCCCCCCCCCCTTCTGTCTCTCTTATCTCGGAAAGTCGAGGCTGGGCCAAGCCAGCAAGTTCTGCTTGCGGCTCTTCGCTACTCCTTTTCTTTCTTCTTTTTCAAACTCCTAGCTGGCTGAGGAATGAGCAGGAGCCGGGGTGGAGTCTTCCCTCCTCCTTCCCCCCTCCTCTCGTGATCCCCTGGCTAGCTGTGGTGGGGCCGGGAGGATGCGCACACTTAGGGAGTCCTTCCTCAAGTAAGTGGCCAGGCTTGGTTCAGCAAGTTTAGCAAAGGCGTGCGCGGGGTGGGCGGTGGCTGATTTGAGGAAGGTCTCCCCGCACGTGCGTACCCTCCCAGCCCTACTACAGCCAGCCAAGGGATCGTGAGAGGAGGAGGAGGAGGAAAGCCTCCGCCCGGCTCCTGCTTGTTCCTCAGCTAGCCCAGAGTTCCAGAAAGAAAAGGAGTAGCAAAGAGCTGCAAGCAGAGCTTGCTGGCTTAGCCCAGCCTCAGCTTTCTGACAGAGAGAGGAGAGACAGAGAGAGCATGCGCGTGTGAGAGAGATATAAACACACATAGAAAGAGAGAGAGAGAGAGGAGGAAACTGGCTGACGGGCGAGCGGCTTTGGTGAAGGCAGCTTTTGAGACTGAGAGAAAGCGCGCACGAGAGATAAACACACACACAGACATAGAGACATAAACATACACAGAGAGAGGGCTTTGGGATTCCCAGTTCTCCTCCCTAATGACCGGCTGGGTTGATGTGGCTAGGGAGGACATGTAACTGGGTGGGGGTGAGCGGTGTCGAGTTGGCCACGCCCACCCAGGTTTTGTGGCGCCCAGTGGGTTTTTTCCTGTGGAAAACGGGTCCAAATGGCTCTTTGAGTGTTTTAGGTTGCCGGCCCCTGTCCTAGTTTAACTAAAGAAGAAAGCTCATCTATAACTTAACAAAATTATTCTCTTTTGTTTAGGATGTTCCTGACTAAGCAAAAAAAAATTCCCTCCTTTATATAAAAAATAAGAGATCTATAAAATATATGGCCCTTTACTTACCTGGAATTTACTCCTGGGGAAAAAAAGAACCCTATGTTTTAAATTGGTAATTGGTAACTACTGTATTGTTAATGGCCCCAGAAGTTGAAGAAGTAGGAATAAGTGATCCATTTAAATACTATTATAAATAAATAAATTTAGAAATTCACAAATATGCAGCTATGCAGAAAGCTCAGGGGTCCTTGATCTTAGCTGGGGTTGTGGGGAGAAGGCAGAAGAATGCAAGGAAGTGTTTTCTTTCTTGTTCTTTCAGAATTTGAATTTAGGCAAACTATTGTTCAGTTGAGGGAGGGATGGTTCACTAATAGATTTATTGGATTTGGGCTGGGTGGGAATTGATTCCTTTAAACATGATCTGTTTCAGTCCGTTCACTCTTAACCTTAATCTAATATTCTCTTGGGCTACACATCTGTCTTTCCTGAACTTGGAAGATTTGTTAAATTGAGTGCTTTGAAGCCTCGGTTAAACTTGGTTGGACTACAATTTCTACAAACCTAGTCTGTATGGGATTTCTGAGAAATGTTCTTGAAAATACCTGGAAGGTCTAGCCCTCCCATGCCTAATCATGCCATTTATGTAGAACAGTCTTTCTCAACCTTGCCAACTAACGTGTGGACTTCAACTCCCAGAATGCTGACTGGAGAATTAGGGAGTTGAAATCTGCACGTCTTACAGTGGGCAAGGTTGAGAAACACAGCCAGTTCTCTGGGCTTGACTTAACACTCCCTTCTGCCTTCCCTTCTGCAGGAACTGAAGACTTTGCTGGCCCAGCACAACGCCAGCTCCTCCTCTCAGCAGTCCAGCAGTGCTCGCTCTTGCTTTCCTGGCTGCCTCTCCTCCAGCCAGGGCCAGCACAAGTACCATTTTGAGAGAGCCTTTCTGGTCTCTCAGATGGGCAACTGTCGGGTGATGGCCTACTGTGACCCCCTGAGCTGCCTCGTGGTTTCCCAGCCCTCTCCGCAGAGTACTCTCCTTCCTGGTAACCAAACCAAACTTTGGGGGCTAGAAAGAAGTGGGGATGCGTGGTTGCTGCCTCAATCAAATGGGGGATCTTCAGAAAGGGAGGATTCTGCTAAGTGGCCTTTTCTGTGTCTTTTGAGGTTATGGAATTAAGATGATGAGCGCTGTCAACCTGAAGAGCAGTCAGTATGTGCCCATCCACAGCAAGCAGATCCGAGGCCTGGCCTTCAGCAACCGGACAGATGGCTTGCTCTTATCTGCTTCTTTGGACCATACGCTCAGGCTTACAAGGTGAGTACCTATGGTACAAAGTAAGGTCCTGCATTTAGGGAAGAAAAACCAAATGCATAGGTACAGGATAGGCAGTATCTAGTTGTCCCGGTGGATCACAGCTTAGGTATGAGCCAGCAGTGTGCTGCAGCTGCCAAAAAAGCTAATGCAATCCTAGGTGGCATCAAAGGAAGGATAGTTTTAAGATTGTGTGAAGTGATAGAACCGCTTTATACTGCACCAGTGAGGCAACTGTTGGGATTCTGCGTCCAGTTTTGGTTACCATGTTACAAAATAAGATGTTGGTACTGTAGGAAGCGTGCAGAGAAGAGCAATAAAGATGATAGAAGATCTGGAGGCTAGATTGTCTGATATACTAGATATGCTTAGCTTGATGAAAAGAAGACTTAGGGGAGACCAGATTGCTCTTTTTTAATAGCTGTGGACTGTTGCAGGGGAAAAGGGGGTCGATTTATTCTCTATGGCATGTGAGGGCAGGAAAAGAAGCAGTGGCGGGAAGCTCATCAGAGAGAGATCCAACCTGGAAATAAGGAATTTGCTGGCAGTGAGGACAATTAATCAGTGGAATAGCTTGCTTCCTGGAGTTGTGGTGCTCCATCGATGGAGGTTTTAAAGAAAAAATTGGGCAGCCATTTCTCCGGGATAGTATAGTACCTTGGGCAGGGGGTTAGACTAGAAGACCTTCAGGGTCCCTTCCAGCCCTATGATTCTACTGTTAGTGAAGAGGCTTTTCCCTGCATGGCTCAGAGAACTGGCCTATGGTCTCCTAGCATGGATGGTAGCCATTATCTATGTTGGGTAATAATGGGCCAAGGGAAGAGGCACAGAGTAGAAATGGGCGCAGATGCTAAGAGGCTCTTCTTTGCTTTTCTCTCAGCTTAGCCACAAACACTGTTGTACAGACCTATAACGCTAGTCGCCCCATCTGGTGCTGCTGCTGGTGTCTTGATGACACCAATTACGTCTATGCTGGACTGGCTAATGGATCTATCTTGGTCTATGATCTGCGGGAAACAAGCTCCCACGTCCAGGAACTGGCTCCACAGAAGTCCAGGTATGGCTTTCATAAGATAATGTTGCTTTCCAAACACTAACTGAGACCGTGGAAGATTTTAAAATATCTCCATAATAAGTTCATTTCTAAGGCTGGTATTATTTGAAAAACCCTTCATGCTGTAGGCTAGGAACATAAGTTTCTTGACAAATAATTGCCTGGAAGACTTGGATACAGAATATAAAAGCCTTGCTTTTATCCAGATAAATCTCCAAACTGGTGAGAGCAAAGGGGGTCAGACTAGCTAATGTCAGAAGTAATCTTGCCATAGAGGCATTTCCACTCCTTAAGTCACTGCAGATATTAGCATTCTCATGGTGGGGAATTGGAAAGAATACAGTGAAGATAAAGTTGGGGAGGACATTTATCTTGCTTGTAGTAGTTCTGCATTAATGAGTCTTGTGGCAGTTCTGAGCAGTTGTGAGTGATATGAATCAAATTACTCTTCTTATCCTACAATGTTTAGTAATGCTTAACCTGAAGTAAGCAGGGGATTTCAGTCTTACCAACACTTGCAATTAAGTCAGATGGTTTCTAATTTTCTGAAATTGTTTTTAAACATTCCTATAAAGATTTTCATTTTAGGATAAATAGGGAATCAGAGAGAATGGCCTGGCGATACTGATTTTGCTGCTCTCTTTGACCCCATCAGGTGTCCTGTGGTGTCTTTATCTTACCTTCCTCGAATGGCTTCAGCCTCACTGCCATATGGTGGACTGGTGTCTGGAACACTGGAAGGAGCCTGTTTTTGGGAGCAGAAGTCTAGCAACTCCTACCGACCTCACGATCTCCTTCTTGAACCCGGAGGTTGCATTGATCTTCAGACAGAAGCCAGCACACGGCACTGCCTTGCAACATTCAGGCCCAGTAATTTGTCATCCATTGATATTTGTTGCTTAGGGTTAGAATTGGCCCAGTGGATGCATAGAATTTGGACACAGAATCATCTCCAGGAGAGCATTCTGGGTTTTTCCCTTCCCCTTTCATTTTACCAGACGGTGTAACCTCCCTATTGACAGTGCTTGTTGGGTTCCTGCCTGCTCCGTTACTGATAAATAGGAGGGCGACTTTGGACAGCTCTTCCTGTTGGACTGTAGTGCATTGCTGGTAGTACATTCTGGCTGCCTCATATTTGTCAGTTAAGAGAGATTGGAAGTTGTGGGAGAGAATAATTTCAGGGTTCCTTTAATGTATGTGCCTTCACCATGGCCATAGCTGAGCTCTCCTTTTCTCCCCATGGCCATTGCTTTCACCTCAACACACAGTCACAACCCCTGCCTTTTCCAATGTAGCATCTTTCAGAGTCCCAGAATCCCCTGTCAATATGTTTTTCTCATTGCCTGGAAATGTTAAGAATTGTAGCTCTAGCACACAGAGCTTTGTGCGAAATCTGACTTTTCTCTTTTGCCCCATTTTGGAACACTGCTTTACAAGCAAACTTACAGAGATTATTACTAACGCCACTTGTGTAGTAGGTATTAAGCCTTACCTCGGCATTTAGAGTAAAGTAAAACAATATTCTCAATGTGCAGACAAGCCGCATCTTAAGGAAATATATCTAACAGGGATCTCATTTAAATGCTTTTGCAGTGTTGCATGTTAATACTTTCCGACGGTAACTTTTTTTCAATTTCGCCCTTTCACAGACAGAAACAACAACTGTTTGCAGTGTGTGGTGATGGAGCTGACGTCTACTCGGCTGACAGACCGAGATGATGAAATCGTCTGTTCATGCAACCCCATTCAAACTCTTACTGCAGGTCCAACATGCAAACTCTTAACCAAAAATGCCATTTTTCAAAGTCCCGAAGATGACGGCAGCATCCTTGTGTGTGCTGGGGATGAAGCATCAAACTCTGCCATGGTATTGCCTTAATCTTGGTTAACAACTTTGCCTTTTGTTGGTAGCATTAGGTATTGATTGTTTTTCTTCCACAACTGTTAAGTCACAAAAACCATGGAGTGATAGACTGAGGGTGCAGGTGTGTTACAATTGCCACAGTATACATCCATGCCACTAGAGAGCCTCTTGTGCAGCAGAACCTTGAGCTAGGACTGGAGCTGTCTGTCCTCCGTATTTATTTCCCAGGGATAGGAGATTGGGAGGAAAACAATGAACTCAGCTGTGAGGCGCACACAGCCAGTATTACTCCATACAGTACTCTTTATTAGAGGTGAGAGCAGAGGGAAGCTAGTCCCTAATTTTTCCATTTTATCTGGTCTTTGTAGCTCTAGTCTGAAATCTTCTAAAAACCATTTATCAGGGGTCAGGAAAGGAGGGTAGCTTTATTAGGAAGTGTCAATTCCTGTTAAAACATTGTAGTTTGCAAAACCATATCTTGCCCATCGAGATATGTGGTGAATCCTTTTTCTCTTCATCCTGCAGGTCTGGGACGCAGGAAGTGGAATTCTGCTTCAGAAACTGCCAGCTGACCTCCCTGTGTTGGATGTCTGCCCTTTTGAGGTGAATCGCAATAGCTTTCTTGCTACTTTGACGGAGAAGATGGTGAAAATCTACAAGTGGCAGTGACTCTTGCCTTCCAAGCCTGATCCCTGAGCAGATGCTTTGCTGCTAATTGGATGTTGGCTGTCCTGAAGATAGGCTTACCACCTTAGATCTGTACCTCAGGGTAATTTATTTGCTCCATCTCTGCTCACCTTTTGTCCTTGTTTTCCCCAATTCATTCCCCCCCCCCCAATGAAGACAGTTATTTTAGTCATGCAACAAATCTTGTTATGGGTCTTGTCTTCTGGTTGCATTATTCTAGGAGGAAGTGAAGAAGAAACTTGCCTGCCATTTTCTGGATATAGTTTCTGGAAATTAATCATTGGTGCTTGCTAATACTACCTTAATTAGCCCTGCTCCACACTGACCTAGAACTACATAATGTGGGTACAATACTAGGAGATCACTAGCCTACCATGTACAAAGCAAAAAGCAGTTAGTGTCTCTCTTTCTCTCTCTCTCTCTCTCCCCCTCTCCCTCCCTCCCTCTCTTTCACTTTTCTGCAGTGAACTATTCTAGCAAAATGTTTTCTGATGGTGATCATGAGAGGAAAAAGGTGATTGCAGATTCTGCCTGAAACTGGCTGCTGACATGCATTTCAAATGCAGTTTGGGGAGATGCAATGACTTAATGTACAAGCCTAACTGTTTGGGCTGAAACTGATTTAGGAGACTTCCAGCTGATGTCCCAAAGCCAGACAGTTGAAAAATTGAAAACTGAAGCCACTTCAGAACCTGATTAAGTCTGTTTGCAGGGGAAAAGGTTTTGCTTGGCTTTTCTTAAGTACACCAGTGGTCTGTTTTCTGCTCTGAATTAAAATGACAATGTATTTTGATTGCTGGCTTTCACAAAACAAATACCAGAGTGTACCGTATATACTGTAAGACTCATCTGCAAATCTTTTCTTTTATCTGAAAGCTGTAGGAAATGAAGTTTTTTGCACTGCCTGTACTGTGCATGGCAGTACAAACCTCAGAACAACATTCTTAAACTGAAATACTGTGATTTGTAATGTCTAATTGTCCTGTTATGTAAGTTTTTTAAAATTTGCAATTGTGAAACAAACTTTAAAATCAGTGGTTTTCTCCAATGGGCAAAACACTTCGCTGTTAGGCTATTTGAAAGCTTTAAAGTTAAGCATAAGTGCCAAGAAAGGGAAGGAGTGTGTGCATCTTAAAAGATCTTAAGGAAACGACACCTTTTGTACCTGATATCAGACAGGAATGCTTCCATGTGGTAAATTAATATATATATGGGTTTGGGGAATATTTCCTTAACTTTTTGTTGACAACTACAGTAGCTAGGTGCAATTTGTAAGGTAAGTCTTTGCAAAAATGAATGTTTACACCTTTTCTAAGGTGAAAATATAGTTAATATTTTAATGAAATGTGTTGGAATAAACTGTTACCTTGTGGGAATCTCTAGAATATTGAAACAGCAGTTCTGCTTTTAACAGTGAGCAAGTGACTTTATATTAAAGTACATGATCACTATAATGTAAACAGGTAAATTTGATACATACAAGTGTCTGTATAATAAACATACTTCTTTATCAAGCATTTATAAGGAATTTTGAGTATCCTGTCTATGCAGTAGATAACATCTAGAGCACATCTTCAATTTCAACATTTGAAACACCTGTTATTTATAAAAGGGTTATACGTAGTGAAATTTTGGCTACGTTCTATTAGAGATACTGCCTATCTGATAACAGTACAGAAATAAATGTAACTGATGGTAAACGTAATTGATGTGTTAGTCTCTAAATAGACAGGTAGTCCTTGACTTACAACAGTTTATTTAGCGACCGAAGTTACAACAGCATTGAAAAAAGTGACTTATGACCGTTTTTCACACTTATGACCATTGCAGCATCCCCGTGGTCACGTGATCAAAATTCAGATGTTTGACAACTGGCTCATATTTATGTCTGTCAGTGTCCCAGGGTCACGTGATCCCCTTTTGCAACCTTCTGACAAGCAAAGTCAATGGGGAAGCCAGATTCACTTAACAACTGTGTTCCTAACTTAACAACTGCAGTGATTCACTTAACTGTGGCAAGAAAAGTCATAAAATGGGACAAAATTCACTTAACAAATATTTCACTTAGTAACAGAAATTTTCGGCTTAGTTGTGGTCATAAGCCAAGAAC
>JANHFQ010003615.1:68876-81259 GCA_032468035.1 Aparallactus werneri
ACGCTGTCTCCCGCACCGCGACGCGGCCTCACTGGGCGAGTGCCCGGGGCTGGCCATTGGCTTCCCAGGCGGGGCTCGTCACATCTGCCCGTCGCGCCGCCCTGTGCCGCCCGCTCTGGGGTGCTCTCCTCCTGCCGCGGCCTCTGCCCGGCGGCTGAGCACAGCGTCCCTCTCTCCGCCCAGCGGACCGGCCCGGCTCCCGCTCCTTGCCCCCCTCGGGTGCGTCGGACCTATTGGAGGGAAACTTCCACAGGCCCAAAGGGGGGAAGGCGGGTTGTCGTCGTGGCCGTCCTTCGCTCCGGGCGCCCCTTTGGCGTGCGGTCGGCGCGTCGCCCAGCGTTTGCTGTGCCCGAAGGTCGGGCTCTTTTCCGCGCCAACAGTTTCCCTCCCGGCCGCTGGCCCCACCATTTTTTTTTTAATTTTCCAAATTTGCCCGCGGCACCCGAGGCAACGTCTCGCGGCACCGTATTGTGCCACAGAACCAGGGTTGAAAAACCCTGAGCTAGAGTATGCTCTAGGTTTGTATTAGCCTCCACCGACTTTCTCTGTGATTCATGGTGATATTTTACCTTATAGTTTCTTTCAATATGTCTCATGGAAAGACAACTCTTTAAGTTAAACTAGTGATAAGATCACAGGATTTATGGCATCTTCCATTACTTTTCCCCATGATTGCCAAAACTAAATAAACAGTGTTATCATGCTATTTCATGCTATATCCTAAAGATATTCTGGATCAAATATCATCACATTACAGTAGCATGGTTTATTTTTGTACCCTGCTCTCTAGATTTACACTGTAAAGTTTGAAGGAAACTTTAAAACTCTCAACCATGTAGCTGAATCTCCATTTGAAGTTGTCCTTTAATCTTCCAGTCATAAGTGAGTTTTATTAGCTCAATTCTATGGGATGATTTAAAATGTTATAGAATTCAGTTATGCCTTCCAAACCACCATTCCATGATTATATTTTAAATGGATACCAATCAGGCTCCAAGACATAAATCTTGACACTACTTCCATTCCCATACTGAAAAATAGCAAAGAGAAAAATAAAGTCAAATCACAATTTTATTAAAAGATCTATGGCAGGGCTGTCAAACTCGTGTTTCTTGGGCCAGATAGATCATGGGCTGGCCATGCCCACGCCTGGTTTAGCGAAGGGGAAAAAAGTCCTGATATGTCACGTGATGCTGCTGTGATGACGTGCATTTGACACCCCTAATAGGGGTGATAATGGGGTCTGCAAAGAACCATATTTTTATGATGCAAAATCTTTTCTGTAACTCTTTTTTTCCAAAATGCTTTTTCTTTTGAAATTCACAGTATGATTGCTGTTGTTATTTCACTGGGTATACAATTCACAGAGAGTGAAGTATTTTACATGAAGTTTTTTCTAATATCATAAATCTGCAGGTGCTTGGAAAAGCTCCCTTGGAAAGATCTGATAATTTGATGCCGCACTACTATGGTCACGAGCTTCAGAAGAATGCAGGCTTATTGTTAGGAAAATTGCATCTTGAAATTGTAAAATGTGCAGACTTCAAGATGCACCTCAATTTCCTAGAAGAAAGAAAAATATTTTCCTGCTGATGTTCACATTGTGACTTTTGATGGCAAGCTTAATTTTGACTGCCACATGCAAGTAGGCATTAAATAATACAGAGGGAAGCTGCAATTTTTGGATCTTGATGCATTTTAAATGACACAGTTTGGCAGACAGTAATTCTGGATAATCAATCTATAGAGGGGAAAAAGCTTTTCCCTTGGATGAGAGCATTAGTTTTTGGTCCAAATTAGGAATTTGCCAAATAGCTAGTATATGCAATCCAACTCAGTAAAATTCACTTTTTCTAGTACTGCAGGGATTTTTTATATGATTTGTGCAATCAGAATACATATTTCTACGGAAATTCCTCTACTTAAAAACATAATTCATTACAACTTGTGGACTTATTAAAAATTGCTATTCAATAAATATGAGGAAAATCATGTAAGCAAATCTAATGGTATAGCCATCTCCCATTATGGGATGAAATTGGAATAGGAAGGAAATCTATCAGCACTTTTGCGGATATAGTGGCTTCAAATAAACATTATATGAACTTTCTGGAAAGAGCCCAAGAGAAAGCAGAGTTGACATTACTGTAACAAGTATGAATTGTGTATAGCATTGAAACATGGCATAGTATTTTCTTTGACTAAGCTAGTTGTGCTTACAGGGAAAAGGAATGATTACAAATTATACACTATGGCCCAAAAAGTAGAAGAAATTCATGAATGCATGTACCTTTATAGAATGTTTACTAAAGGTAGGCAAATGGATGGAGAATTTTTCTTAAGATCTGCAAATGTTATGGGAAGTAGCGGGCAGTATTTTCTCTTGTGCAAGGAACAAACATTTGTCAAAATAGCTGAGAGCATGTATCTGCCAACTTTGCTATATGGGCGTGAGAGTTTGGTATGTCAGGAGAAACAAATTCATTCAAAGTCATAATAATAAAAAAAAGATAGGATCAAGTTCCGTTATGCCTTCTCAAAATGGTAATATTTTGTATGGAAACCAATCAGGCTCCAAGACATAAATCTTGACACTACTTCCATTCCCACACTGAAAAATAGCCAAGAGAAAAATAAAGTCAAATATCAACTTTATTAAAAGATCTATGGGGGTCTGCAAAAAGCTATATTTTTATGTTGCAAAATCTACTGAATGATTGTGGACTCAGTAAAAAAAAGTTGAATGATTGGTACTATAGAAATATGTTGAGTTGGTTAGGACATTCATTCATTCAAACATACAGTACATGGGTGTAACTCACAGCGTGTCACATACAGATGGTGTTAAATTGGAGATCAAATTCTAAAACAAATGGATGTAAGAATGGATGAAGAAGGAAGGGAATATCAATAAAGTCATGGTTGCTTGAAGTTGCTAAGATTGCAAAAAAGAGAGAAGTGAGAGCTTTAAAGAACCAAAGACAATCCTTGAAGCAAGATTAGACTTGCAAGATGCTGCTACTGTTGCATTGCAATAAAGTAGAATTAGCCTGCCCTGTCTACTTAGGAGGTTGGTATAACCATGCAAGTCTGAAAGTACAAATCTTTGTACCTTGTATCTCTTTCAAGAAGAGACTGAGAAGAGAAATCTTTTTCAAGAAGAGATTGGACTGCCTTCCATCAGAAATCATGTAATGTCTCCTGCTTGGGTGGGGAGTTGGACTAGATGACCTACAAGGTCCCTTTCAACTCTGTTAATCTGTTAAATCTGTTAAATCTCTTGCCATCCCCAATAAGTTAGAGTAGATCCTTTTTTCTTGGAGAAAGTTTTTTTCTCTGCCCAATTTTCAGGTTCCTTCTCCTTCTATCTGATTGTTCCCTAAGCAGCATTTCTTCCCCTCATTTTCCAAGGACATTCCCACATGCCATTACATGGACCTTCCCTCTTCAGCTCAGCCCATCGCACATTACCACATGCAGTCCTCATCT
Source organism: Aparallactus werneri (assembly GCA_032468035.1). Taxonomy (NCBI): domain Eukaryota; kingdom Metazoa; phylum Chordata; class Lepidosauria; order Squamata; family Lamprophiidae; genus Aparallactus; species Aparallactus werneri. Next base: position 72,366 of record JANHFQ010003615.1, read on the forward strand.
GTCTGCTGGGGCTCCATGGACTGGCTGTAGCTCACTGCCTCTTACTTCCTGCGAAGCCTGCCATGGCTTGCGACATCTTTCCAACATGCTGAAGTTTACAGACAAGTTTTCCAGGAGCACTTCCAGCATGCATTGTGCAGCTCATATTGGAAGTGCTCCTGGACAACCAGCATATGGGAACCTCAGCAAGGGGTGGAAGTGAGCCCAGCACAAATGAAGCTTGTGATCTTCAAGCACTCTGCTTGCTCTCTTTCCTACCAGTGCTTCATGGCATGAAGCTGCAGCTGCCCTAGTCCAACTCTGCAATGCAAAACCCCAGTCACCCCAAACCAGCCAACAGTACAAAGCCCCAACCATCCCAGTCCAGCAGTGCAATGTAAAGCCACAGTTGCCCCAGCACAGCACACCAGCATGGCATGGAGCCATAATTGCATGCACTTGCCCTGCAGTCCCTCACTGGAGCTGATTCACTGTCTTCTTGCTCCTTTTGCTTGATGAGACATCCTAGTCTGGCCCTCTGTGAGGCAACTGCTGGCCAGATGAGATATTCTTTGTGAGGTATTGAGTTAAAACTACACATGTGACCATGGGAAGAGGGCCTTGCATCTCCGGTAACTGCTCACAAACGGCCAGGCCGTGAGCAATTTGTCAGCAGTATGAAAAAGAAATGACTAGGCAGGCAGAGCAGAAGGCAGCAAAGGAATTGAAAGGCAGAGATGAGGGAGAAGAAAGGCAGATGGGGTAGTTGAGGTGCCCCTGTGGTTGTAAGTGCAGATAGGTTGCCAACCACTTGAATTTTGATCACATGACATAGGGCATTGCACTAGTTACAACTTTGAGGACTGGGAATAACTACCATTAGTTCAATGTCACTGTAACTTTGAACAGTTGCTGAATGAATGGTTGTTAACCAAGGACTATTTTAAATTTGTCTTATTTCATAATTATTTTGGTTTCAATTTGATACTTGAAGGACTCTACACCAAGATGAAATTAATCGGGCTATCCTTGAGTAGGTAGTATTTAGCAGTACATAGAGCCACTGAGGTGGTGTGGTTAGAGGTTGAATTAGCATCAGACACCCAATTCTAGTTCACATTTAGCAATAAATGTTTATTTGGGTAATTTAGGACCAGTCTCAAATTAGCCCAACCTATCCCACAGGATTTCTGTGGGGGAAAACGGGAAAAGGGACCATTATGAACATCACTTTACATTTCTGAGAAAACAATAGGCTTTCAATTTAAGAAATAATAAGCATGAAATAGAACAATGCTTCTCTGGATTCATGTTTGTAACCACCTTTAGTACAGATTTTGCAATTAAGATGATGAGTGCTAAAAGTGTGTGAAGGAAGTTATTAATACACACAAAAAAGAATAATTGATTGGCTGTCTGATTGCTTTTGTGCCATCAAGTGAGTGTCAATTCTTAGCAACACATAGCTAGATTTTGCCCATGACAATCTGTTTATCTGATCCTTTTCCAACGATACACTCATTGCCACTATAACTAAGTCCAGCCATTCTTGTTGCTAGGTCTTTTTCTTCATTCCCAAAGAATTATAGCAGGAAAAAAGGTGCAAATAATATTGTTGTTAGGTTCAGAGTTGCATGAGATCCAGCAAAAATTCCTTTTTGAAGCTTCTTCAATACAAAGTATTTGTTGTATAGCAACGTATGCAATATATTGTTTCTATCATGTTTCAACCTAGAGGCAACAGCTACAAATTGTGTTAGTATGGAAAACCAAAGCCCTCCCCACTCACTCCTCAGAAGAAAACATGGCCTATAGAAAATGAGATTATCAGTCATCATAAACATGAACAGACAAACACAACATTTGTAATTTTAAACCTTCAAAGAAGATACTTTATCCGGCAATGATGAGAGATTTGCCTTTGAATTATTATATTTTAAAGAGAGAAAAACATCTGCTGTCTCAAGGATTGGAGGATTAATAGCTCTTGTAACCAAATTTTCTCTTCCTTGTTTTGTAAACATACATTTAATTACCTATACTGGAAAACATTTCGCTTTGCAACACTTCATTATATAATACCCTCCAGTCTTTCGGATAGCCTCTTAAGCGAACAAGTAAATGAATAAAGAGAGATTTATGTGAAAGATTTTTCATTAAATAGTCAAGAAAATTAATATGCTGTTGCAATCAATGTAATATTTTGCAAAATAATACTATATGAAATCCTTAACTCAAGTATGAGAAATCCATGTAATAAATTGTGGCAGAACTCTCAACACAGTTTTAAATTGAATTCATTACATGAAGTAGTATTTTGTTATAATATATATATATTCTGACAAATGTTTGATAAAAGACTATTTTATTTTATTTTCTTTATATGGTTCTGCAGAGAGAGAAACAATTCTCGTAATGCAAAAGAGCCAGAATGGTATAGTTGCTAGCTCTTCAACTAATCTACCTCACAGGGTTGGACATGAGTCATAGAATTTAAAAAAAAAAACATTAACAGTAGCAGTTTCAGTAGAAGGCAGGTGAAGAGAGCAGTCGTAATTCTCCCTGACTATCAATACATCTGCAGACTTGGCTCATTCTCTGATTTCGGCAATAGCCATCTCCAACCTGGGGCCCTCCAAATGCTTTGAGACTATATTTTTCAGACCTTCCCATTCAACAGGAAAGATGAAAAAGATATCCTATGAAATATTTAAATTATCCTAAAATCCATCTTGTTCTCCTGAAGAGTTTGCCACGAAGTAGGAAATGTTGCAGTAAAATTGTTCTGATTAAGACTGGGGATCTTAAACCAAGGAGACTTTTCTATTACATATATTTCTGTTACTTACATTTTTCCCATTTCAAGCTTTCTTGAATCACTGGAAAAATCAATAACATCAGTAATATTTTTATTCTGAATATATTTTGAAGAGGAAAAACTGCTAAAAATTAAATGGTACCTGCAGTTATTCTCTCTTATTTTAATCCTCCCTCTGTTAGCTTTTCCATAGGTTGCAGACAGTTAAAAAAAGGAATACATTTAAAACAACCCCAGGCTAGTTGCTTATGAAATTAAGCTGTATCAACTAAATTGCAATAGATCTGGGAAGTCCTGAAATTCATTTTGCTTTACCACTGTGATTATGTTTATCATTTATAGCTTATTTCCCCAAATTCGTCCTGTAGGCTGAAGTGGGACCCCAACTGAAATTATTTGGGAAGATTATTTTTTCCTTAGCAATAAGAAAGAAATTTAATACTGTAGTAGTTTTTTTTAAAGGAATCTTACCATATAACTTTATAATTTATATGGAACTATATATTAAAAATATCCTTTCCTTCTTTGAAAGCCAAGTGAATGAATTAGGCAATGCACATAAAAAAAAACAGCTGGATGAAAACAGCAACAGCAACAACACATTTTGTTTGTGTATCATTACCATCCCACTCAAGCCATCTTCTAAATGCAGACTAGTTGGAGAGCTGGTATCAAGAAAGCATAATGAGGCTAGCAAAGGTTACTAATAATAACGAAAAAAGGCTTACTTAGATACATGCAAAGTTAAAGGGAAAGGAAAAATGATTATGCCTGCTCCATAAAGAAAACACAATTGTAATAGAGAGCAAAGAAAAGGAAGATCTATTCAACTGCTGTTTTGATTCAGTTTTCAAAAAAGAAAAAAAAGGCAGAATGTGTGTGTACCGCCAGGAAATGATAAAGGCAAAAGTGGAGCTTGAAATGGATAGAAACAATGCAGGCAAAGTTATTCATTTCAGCATAACAAAGGTGGAAGGGACCTTGGAGGTCGTCTAGTAGTCCTCTTGCTCAGGCAGGAAACCCTATATCATTTCAGACAAATGGTTGTCCAGTCTCTTCTTAAAAACCTCTAGTATTAGAGAATCCACAACTTCTGAAGTAAGCCTTTCCACTGATTAATTGTTTATTTATTTATTTTATTATTAAAATTTATATGCCGCCCAACTCCTTACAGATTCAGGGCGGCTTACAACAATAAAAGAACAAATAACCAGACAGTTAAAACAATTAAAATATTAAAATATTAAAACAATTTAAAAATATTAATATTAACCCCTCCCCTGGATGGGCTCATTGGCCCCAGGCTTGTTGGCAGAGCCATGTCTTGGTGGCCCGACAGAAGGTCAGCAGGTCAGGGATGATCCGGATTCCCGGGGGTAGCTGGTTCCAAGCTGGTAACTGCCACAGAGAAGGCCCTCCCATGTGGTCCCACCAGCCGACACTGTTTAGCTGACAGAACCTCTAGGAGGCTGACTCTGTGGGTTCTGACAGCATGTTGGGAGGTGAATGGTCATAGAAGGTGGTCCCGAAAGTAACCAGGTCCTGAGCCATGTAGGGCTTTAAAGACCATAACCAGCACCTTGAATTGCACCTGGAAGCCCACAGGGAGCCAGTGCAGCTCGCGCAGGAGGGATGTTACATGGGTGCACTGCAGTACACCCATGACCACCTGTGCAGCTGCATTCTGGACTAACTGCAGCTTCCGAATGCTTTTCAAGGGCAGCCCCATGTAGAGCCCATTGCAGCAGTCTAGCCGAGAGGTGATAAAGGCATGAGTGACTGTAAGGAGGGCCTCCCAGTCCAGGAAGGGGTGCAACTGATGCAACAGGTGAACCTGTGCAAAGGTTCTGACTATTAGCAAATTGTTCTGACTATTAGCAAATTTCTCCTAGGTTACTTCTCTCCTTGATTATTTTCCATCCATTGCTTCTTGTCCTGCCTTCAGATGCCCCCTCTTCTTTGTGGCAGCCCCTTAGGGTCAAATCAGTTAAATTTTCAGGACTGGATAAATTGCATACAGGGTGCTGAAAGAAGTAGCATAGGATCTGGTTAAACACTTGTATAATAGCATTGAGAAATCCTGATGAGTTGCTTGATGATAGGAACAAAGTAAATATTGTCTATATTTACGAAAGACAGAATATCAAGCAAACAGAAACACCAATGTCAGGCTATTTGGTCTGAACTCAGTAGAAGCTATCCAGATGGTCAACATGACATGGTTGAACATGGAACTTCACTGTATGTTAGCCAGAAGAAACCTAAAGCAACCGATCTCCTTCTGTCAACATGAGAGTGCAGTTCTGACTTATGCCAACTGCTCCTGATTCCTTCCTCCTTTCCCACGGTTTAAAAGAACTCTTGAATTGCATTTCTCAAATTTAGTACTAGGTAGTTCTTGTGGATATAATTGGCATTCCTGATCTGGGGAACTCTGACCATGTTTTCAAAATGTGGCTCCTCAATCTAGGGGGGGGGGGATCCAGACAACAAAAAGCTGAAATCAATAAGCTTGCCTTGAATTGCTTCACACCTTTCTTCCCAGATTCACTATAGTTTTGTTTATTTGTTTCCCCCATCCTTCCCCAGACATGCTTATTTGAGCATGGTGAAGATATTTTGAGTGAGTGTAGCAATCTGCATGCAGTTTGAGAGCTTAACTATCTTCATGCAATAAATTATGAATGTCTTTTTCCTGACAAAATTTTGTGTTTAAGTCATAAAAGAAGACATGGGGGAAAAGAGACTGTTGATCCTTTTCAAAAGTTGTTACGAGTTTGTTGTGAGCACCTGTCTCACTCAGTTTGTGTTGTTTACGTCTGTTTAAGGAAAGTGTGATTCCAACAATCTCTAACTTCATAATAAATCCCACTGAACTTAGACAAACATAGGATCATACAGCACACAGCTCGGTATTACCTCCTCCCCCAACCCCACCAATTGGCAGTCTGGAAGAACCAATTATTCTATTTGTGGAATATTTTCTTTTGCTGAACGCTCTTTAAACAGGCTACATTTGTAGGCATGCTTATTTGGTATGGAAGAAGTTTAATTGGAGTTATCTGGTCTTGCACTCATACCTGGGTATCCTATCCAGAATCTTGGAGAGTACAACTATAGAGATTTGCAAAGAATAGTGTGGACCCAGTAATCTATGGTCACTTGCTCCCCTTTGTTTTCTCAAGCCAGCAACCTTTGTGTAGATAAAAGAAGAGCAAGTTTAAATATGTAAATCCATATTTTTTTCTTTTGACAGAGGAGCATAGGATTAGCCATCTAAACTACAATATTTCTCTGGATTTTTAAACTATCTAATAGTTGAAGTTCTCTGGGAAATTTTACAGTACTCCTTCCCTGGTTGCCTGCATGAAGAGCATCAGGCTTGTACTACCTACTTTTTGCCTATTGAACATGAACTTTGACCTGGGTTAATTGTTTGAAATTATAGTAAACCTTGAATTGAGCACACTGGATTTTGTAAAACTAAATCTGAGTAGATATGCAGACTAAAACATTTTCAACATTTTCCTACTTTTGAGTAGACATGTAGAGGCATATCCAGTATCCTTGCTTATTAATTGTCTTTTCCTCCATTCCCGCCCCCCCCACTAATTTTGGCCTCAGCAAAGATGGAAAACATCTCTCCAAACCATTCCCAAAATAGGGCTGTAAAAATTCCTTTGCCTCTGATATAAAATAATAAAATAAACATTTGATTGGACCTACAATATACAAGACTATCCCAGGAAAGCCTCAGAAAGAAGAAGGGAGTAAAGGTCAAGAAATGTTTTTTGTGCTATGCAAGTTAGATTAAAATAACTATTTCTTATTTCTGATTCTGCAGTGTTAGCGGATATGTAGGTTGATATAATACAACAAGGCAGTTCTGGTTTTTTTGAGGCTAAGGAAGTGCCTGATATGTGAACTGAGGAAAAGAAATGTGGGGAAGATTATTATCAGAACAACAGATAATCCCTGAGTCAGTCTTAAAGATTGTTTTGGCTTTAGAACCATCAAATAAAAAGTCTGCAGGATTTATAAGAAGCACTTCTGGGGATTGTGATAGAAGAACCATCACACAGCTTTCATGAAGGAGGAAATTTACATGTACAAAAGTTCCCCCAAAGAAAATAAAGGGTTGTAGAATTGAAAACTTATGGGATTTAAAAGGAAATATTTCACAGTTGAGGCCTGGATAGGGTATGTTAGGAAAGTTGGCCATCAGGATTGCTAGGCTGTTCCCTAAACAGGCATAGACTTGGCTGAAGCTTTCCAAAAATTTCACACAGCTAGATCTTTATTTTATCTCAAGACTGGAAGCCATCACAAATAAATGATAATTGCTGAGTTGTTAAGATGATACTAGAATTTATATCTCCTTTGGATTATAATTGAACACCATGGTTTTCTTGTGTTTCCTCTGTGTTAATGGTAATTGAGCCTTTTATTTCCCATATACTTTCTTATAAACTTTCTTATAAGTAGCTGTTGCATGTTTATATTTTCTATATTTCACTTCAGAAATCTTTTAGCGAGTGATAGTGACTTTAGAGTGATGAACTAACGGGTGGAAATCCTGATAGAAATAGAGCATCCCCTAAGATAGAGAGGGCAACATATAGCCGCACAAGAGCTATGGCAGTGAGTTGTGTCTAATTGCCACGTTATGCAATGCTATAAGAGGAAAAACAGAAACTGGCAGCAGACACCATGCTGCAAATGACTGAAATATCCATTACAGTCAATGAGATTTGTGGCAACATAAAACCCCAGGCTGGTGAATTCCTATCGCTATCCCCTGTACTGGTAGAAAAAAACCCAAAAACTATAGTGAAGGAGTAATAGTGAAGAACAAAAGGCAATTTTTAAAGTGGTTTAAGGAGCAAAGATAAGAAAAAATAGAGGAGCTTGGTGAATGTGTTCCTGATATGTCTCTGTAAGGTATAATGCCGCCCCAAAATTTCACTGGGTGATTGTTCAACACTGTTCCACAGCCTATTTCTAATCAGTTTGTAGAGGTTCTTCAGGTGACTTTCTTCATGATGCACTGTAACACTAAAAACAGTATTGTTTGAACTAGCAATAAAAGTGTAAAAACATTTTAAAGAGACCCATAATTGATTACTAATGATTTAGTTCCAAAGCTTTCCTCCATAATTCACTAGACTGTGACACAGTGGCAATATAGAGCAGAATATACAAAAATGTTTATTCAGAAAGTTAAAAGGTGAAATAGCACCACTTAACAATTTTATACTGTGCCTTTCGACATCCGTCATTTCAATTTGTTGAAGTTTAGCATGAACTGTCAGCTCACAAGATTTTGGAAAAAGTACTAGGCATGCATTAGTAAAGAAACTCAGCACACTTTTCTACCAAAACAGGCTGTACATGAAAGACAGTGGAGGCTGAAACAATTTCTTTTCCAGATTTTTCCAGTGTCCCAGAAACAATTTTCTTCCTCCCTAATACAAAAGAACACAGTGATCAGTTTGGTTAGTTTCTTAGTCTGCCTCTTTCTTTCTAGATCATTGCTCCTTTATCACTCAACAATACATTCCTGTGTTCTCACTCCTGTGAGAACTCTCAACCTTCTTTTGGTTTGGTTGAGATAGGCAGTCATGCAAATGGAAAGGTCAACAAGATGCATTGACAGAAAGAGGGGGTAATGATATTTGTTTTCTAATGAGCAGCCACTTTTAATTAGAGACTTTGGAAACACTATATTATGCCAACAAACATGTTTATTTATCTTCAAAGCTGTACACAAAACAGCTTCAATATGGTGGCATTTTTAATATGTAACATTTATGGACAACCCAGAAGACCCTGTGAGGAGAAATGTTCCTTTTCTTGATTGAATCACCATGCCCAGATTTCCAGCTTTAAACAAATACCTACTGCACATACCATAAACTATTTGCTTTCAGACAGCCAACAATATGAAGCACTGAAAATGAGGAGAAAATATAAGCAAAAGGAAAACTCTATATAGCTTCCTCAAACACCATTCACTAGGCCCAGTGGTGGGATCCTACCGGTACGCTGGTTACCCGCTTCGTGGGCGCGCTGGACGAATGCCGATGAAACGCGCGCT
>JANHFQ010003620.1:11826-27553 GCA_032468035.1 Aparallactus werneri
GCCCGGGGGGGGGGCGAGGGGGGCGGAGCCTCGCGTTTGCAGTCGGCGCGGAGGGCGGGCTTTGGAAGAGCCTCCGACTGCCTATAAAAGCCTCCTCCTGGGCTCGCAGCGCTCAGTCCGGACCTCGCTTTTGGCTTCCGTTCCTTTGCTCTTGCTTCAACAGTGCTTGAACGGAGCAGGATCGCAGCCACCCCATCCTTGAGTCCTTTTGCCAGCCAGTCCAACCAACTTCGACTTGCACCATGAGCTCTCAAATCCGCCAGAACTACCAAGCCGAAAGCGAAGCAGGCGTGAATCGCTTGGTCAATCAATTCCTTCAGTCCAGCTACACCTATTTGTCCTTGGTGAGTATCAAAAGGTAGAAATCACCCCTTTCTCCCTCTCTTCTAATGTTTTCCTGGCTTTGTCTAACCCGGCGCCCTGTATTGATCTTGGAATACAGCTCCCACCATCCATACCGATATTTGGTACAAATGATGGAAGTTGCAGATCGGTGCCTCTGGAAAGCATCAGGTTGCTTTTCCCTCCTTGTTTTTCCAAAAAGCCTATCTCTGTGTGCGCAAAGCCAAGAAAATATTATTTTCTCCACTTAAATGGTGGCTACCCATTTACGTGGTTGGAGGGGGCCGATTGCTTTATTGGAAGTACCGTAACTAACACAAATATTGCGCTTTCCTGTAGTCTGAGATGGCGGACTGTTATGTGTGTTGTACTGTGCTATTGTGTACCTTAGCCCCACCCAGCGAGTCCTTTTTTTTTTTTAATCCGTGGAGTCTGGCTGCTTCTGTTTATAAACTGCGTAAGAAACTGCCTCCGCCCCCCAATCCTTCCTCCACCGTAGGCTCTGGTTTTAGATGGGCCTCTTTCTTCCTTTCTTCCTCCAGAAATTCACCATCTGCTTTTTTTCTTTTGCTGCAGTAACCATGGAGACCTAAGCACAGTTTTCCAACAGCTCTGCTCTTTTGTTCACTTAGCAGTATAGGAGAAAAAGAAAAGGCTTTCTTCATGGGGTAGCTTATTAAGCCATCAGGTAACCTTCCCCACCCTGCATTTCCAGATGTGTGGGACTTGCCAAGTCCCATTATCCCTGTCATCTTTTTGTGGGGCTATACTAACCACTGTAGATTTCTTTGTTTGTCCTCTGCTTTTGATCGTTTTAAGTATTCTGATTCCGCTGGCTGAATCAGTGAGTCCTTTAGAGGGTGAGTCCATAAGTTGCGTGAGCTATTTTTCACATCCATCATACGACAAGCAGCTCCTTTTGAGATGCTTGATAAGCCCCATTAATTATATACACATAGTCCTGTTTTTAAATGCTGTGCAGATGTGCCTTCAGCCTGTGCTTAGTTTGCTCCAAGTCCTAACTCTGCCTTCATATACATGTATACATACAATCCAGCTCTTTATCAAGTTATTAAAAAGAGCATGTCACCAGGCTGTTCTGGTTGGGAATTGTGGAAATTGTATCCCACTACTAGAAGGTATCTGGTTAGGGAAAGTGCCATGGCAAATAGTCTTTTTAGCCTTGTAAATAAGATACCTGTTGTTTGTCCTTGCTGTGTACTTGGTTTTGGCAAAGAAGGAGCTCTGTGCAATTTATGTTTTGATACAAAGTCCATCTCTTCATGTTTACCCATTGTTGCATCCTCTGGAATAGTTTTAAGGGAGAGACTAGGTGAGGTTAATGATTTAATTATGTCAAACTCCTTTATCAGCACATAAACTAGAAAAAAAGACTGGACTGATAAACTGAGGAAAGGGCATTTTGGCTAAGGCTCAACCATGATTTGTTGGGTATGGCAGCAGTTAGGTTTGGTTAGCCATAAACTCTAGTTGATAAACCACAGTGGGCAGATTTTCACAATATATTAAGCCATAAATATAAAATGTGTGACTCTAGATAGCATAATACATGCCACCCCAAAAATAAGAATACAGCAGCAAAATATGGTTATATATTATATTTCAATAGGCTTTTTGGCATTACAGATTAGTTACTTATCTATTATTCTATTTTGGGGTCTTATCAAACCCTAATTACGCTGTGATTCCAACCCATAATGTGAGAAGCATGCTGAAACCATCAGCATTTGGGAATGTAGCATGCTAAAATCTGTGGACTATGATTTATAAATCATAGTGACTAAATCATAGTTATTCATACAATAAAACCAAGCCTAAAATAACTCTGTCATATTGTAGCACAATGTGAATTATATTAAAAGGAGGCTGGCTCTTTTTTGTATATGTAGGCAATGGTGACACTAAGTGATTATCCTACAGAAGCTTGGGTATAAAAGCAACTTTAAACCTGTGCCAATTCTAAACTTTTTTTTCTTCTGCCCAGAGTTTTTACTACACCCGGGATGATGTGGCACTGTCCAAGTTTGCCTCCTTTTTCCACCACCTGTCTGAGGAGAAGCATGAACAAGCGGAGAAGTTCTTGACTTTCCAGAACCGCCGTGGGGGAAGAGTTGTCTTTCAGGATGTTAAGGTGAGAATGGGGAAGTACGTTGGGGCACACAGAGGTTGAATGAAACCGGTGGTTGGCCGATCGGGGACATATGGATAAGTGTAGAGTTACTGAGACATGATTAACTCTTTCTAATGCTCCAGAAATCCGAACAAGATGAATGGAAGAATGGAATCGTTGCCATGGAATTTGCCCTGCAGTTGGAGAAAAGCCTGAACCAGGCCCTGCTGGATTTGCATCAAGTTGCTTCACGCCATACAGATCCCCATGTAAGCTGGCAGGAGAAGGTTTGCAGGGTTAGGTTCAGTCCCATTTTCTATTCCAGTAATGCCCACCAAGGTATCCTGGAATAATATGCTTTTTACTTACACTTGTCAAACTTTGTTTTGGCACATTCACACAGAGACAGAATTGGGAAGGGAGGATGGAGAAACTGCAAGTCTCCAGCTGCAAGAAATACTCCCCATTGGTTAAGCTGGGTGGTAAAATTTACTAGGGGCAGTTGAGATTCAGCAACATCAAAACATTAGGAACTCCCCATGTAATCCACCCCAAGCCACCTAGCTATGGTGGCTATTGATTAAGTAAATTGTGATTGGCATGCCTTGGATGCACCCTCCTCTTTGAAGAACTCAAAATCTGCTTTCAATTTTTAAGGGTATTATGATTGAGTTCTTTGCACGGTGTATCTGTTTTCTGCATTCCTATTGCCCCAAAACAAGATTAAGCAGATGCCAGCTGACCAATGATCAAGAATGCAGTGGATGTTTTTACATTGGTAGAAGATAGGATCAGCTGATTTTGAGGTTCTTTCTAGTTCCTCATAGATTGGATGATCAACAGGCATTAGTCCTTGGACTATGTAATATAGGTAAGCTTTTTCTGTAGAATCCTTGAATTAAGACTCTTTTCTTTTCCTAAGCTTTGTGACTTCTTGGAGACTCACTATTTGGATGAGGAGGTGAAGTTGATCAAGAAGCTGGGAGACCATGTGACCAACCTGAAGCGTGTGCGTGCCCAGGAGGAAGGCCTTGGGGAATACCTCTTTGACCGTCTCACTCTGGGCGAATCCAGCGACTGAGCCTAGGTGTCGGCTCCCTCCCAGCTCCTACAGCCTTAAATGTATTAAAAGCTGGCTGCTCAATAAATGTGGCCTCTGTACCCCTATCCACTTGGGGGGGGGGGAAGGAGCTGAGTCCGTAACTGGCATTAAATAAACTTGGCATTAAGCACTATATCCTGTGCATGTGTATATAATTGGGAGAATTGTATAGTGGGTATGGCTGTCCTTCATAATGGTTTGGCGACTTGCATTAGATTAGAGCAAATATATCCAGGATTCGGTCACAAATAGTGACCAGTGAACACACATAACCAGCATCTAAGGCAATGCAATGCATGCAATGCTCCTAACAGCAAACTCCATTTACTGCTAATGGAAGATTTGAGATAACAGCCACATGGAATTGGAAGGAATGCAGTAAAAGTTAACAGGGCTGTATCACAAATGCTAGTAGGACAATTTTTTTGCTGGCTTTTATTGAGGATTTTAAATTTCTTTCACTTATTATGGCATCTGTATACTGCTGCCCACTAAATTGCAAGAAATTAAGGTCCTCTGGGGGTTTGGTGGAATAGAAGTCTAATCAAATAAATAAATTACATTGCTAATTTACACCAACAGTGGTCAGAAGGGATCCTGTTGCCAACTCAGTGCAGAATGTGGACCGGTAGATGCTGATATAGTTAGTGCTCACAAAAGAGGCTGTGCATGGCTGTTGTTTGCAGCTTCCAGTGTCCATGCTTGCTGCATTTTTCAAAACTCAATCCTAATTCTGCTTATCTAAAGGAATAACATAAACAGTAATGGGGCTGGAAGAGGCTTGGAGGACTTTTCATCCTAATTTAATCCTCAAAGCCTAATTTGAGTTAATTTAAATGGGCAAATATGTTTTGTGCCTAAGCATTTAGAACTGTACTTTAGTTTTCCTATCTGCATATATAAAAAAGTCATAGTTAACGCACCCATCAGAAAGTAATTTGTGTACTGTGTTCTCAACAAGGTACCGGTACATGGAACTAGAGGTGAAGGCAGGACCCTAGTCTGCAGCATGCAAATCAATTGCGTTAACTCTTAGGATACCCCCTTTTGAATCATGGACATCCCTTCCTATGAAAGGACTACTTTTCCAGGGTTAGGGTTAGGGTCAGCAGCCCAGCAGGCTTTAGGATTTAGTGCCTATTATTTGTGATGGCTATTTCTGACTAGGACAAGGACGAAGTCCCAAGGATCTGAAAGCCAGCAGATTCAGAAGAGCTTTTCCTGCAGCATAAGGCACACTTCCCATTTTCCAAAACAATTTCCAAAGCAAACTTTATTCTGAAATAATTTTCTTCATAGTCTGTTTTTTCACACAAAGGGAAAGGGAAAAAGAGACAACAAAATTCAAGCATTTTTTTGACATCTATAAATAAAAATCTAGATGGGGAGAAAAGAGAAAAGGGGTTTAAGGCCCAAACCTATGTCCTGCTATGATAAAACTATGTCTCCCCAAGGTTAGAGTCAAGTAGACTGGGAATTTGTAGGGCTGCACCCAAAAATACCAGGTTCTTCGTGCATGATTGCATCACAGAATTGTGAGAAAGGAAATTCACAAGATTTTTTTAAAAAAAATGGTTTTCTATATTGATAAAAATTGGCAGGAGAAGCAGAACAGAAAGGGTTCTTGAGTGGGTTGGCATCTGCTCTGCCTTTTGAGGTAGTTGCCTCTCATGCTAGGGTGGGTATTATCCACATAACAGCTAATTAAGCCTCCCATCCTCCAGGGACACTTCTTGGTTGCCTGTCTGCCCTATAATACCTGCTTTGGTCATAGCTACATCATCCCTGATGCAGGGTCACACTGTTCTGTACTGCATTGTCAGCAAAACCCTCATTGCAAACATTACAGTATAGGATAGGGACAGTTCAACAGCTCTGTCTGATTCTCAGAGGCAACCAACCAAACCAATCCAGAGTGTTGATAGCCAAGCATCATTCTAACAGAAACCACAAGGGAGTTTAACTTGATGGGCAATGTGATTGGACTCTAGAACTCTTTCTTTCATTAACAGTAAAGATGGATGCCGGAGAGCTGATGGGTTTTAGACTAGCAGCTTATCCTCAGGATGTGCTAGCTGGACTGTAATTCCCATGAAACCTAGCTAGGATGATAGAGAAGGTGACTTGTACATCTGTGGCATCCAGCTTGGAAAGGTACCCTCTATTATTACTATCCTTAAGCAAAGTGCATTTTAGAAGACTTTCCCCTAGCCTGTTTCAGAGGTTTTAAGCATGCAGTCCGTTCTGCTGGCCTTGGCCCTGCGGTCTTCTGAAATTCATCACGGTCTATGCAGAATGAATATCACCACCCTGGGAATCGTTCTAGAATGCTCTTGAGTGGCCACAGGGTTGAAGTCTTTTTTTTTTTCAAACTTCCACAAGCAGCCCCCAAAACCCCCTATTTAAAAAAAAATCTCTTGAAAAGGAATTAGCATTGCTAATTGCAATTTATGTGGCAGGAGGTAGGAGTGCAATTTATGTGGCAAGGTGCTCCTAAGCCCCCTTGTACCTTAGAAGGTCATATAAATGCACATTTAGATCCTTGGAACACTTTACAATATCCCTCCCTGATTCCTGTGCCCATGTGGGTTGAGGATGATGGGAGTTGAAGCCCAGCACATCTGGAGAACAACAGGGTGGAGATAAAAAAGCAGGAAAGCTGCTTCTTCACCCAGCCGGATTCCATATCCTCTTCCATGGGGACTTTTTCAACTCTTTCTACAACTACCCTTTTCAGAAAACCTTTTGTTAAAATCTTTGCTCTAAATGACTTCACAAATTCCTTTCCAGAAACAGACAGAGCTAACTGACAAACAATCCCAAAGTATGAATTAAGATTGTCTGGACATATTATGAAACATCCTCTTTTTCTTTTTTGAAAAAAATCTGCCTAAAGAAGAGCAGAGTCATGGCTTTTAAAAGAAGTTTCCAAACTCGGAGCAATATTCTTTCATAGTCTTTCATAGTCCTCCAGATCATTCTAAAATCTTGCTGAGTATACATCCTCATCTGGCCTCCATGCCAATCATCTAGGGTTACCCAATAAAATAATAAAATTAGATGCACTTATTTTATAAGCAGCTTTTAAAAGGCCTGTCCTGTTTGTGGTTCAATGAAACCTTTGTTAGTAGCGCAGTGGTGGGATTAAATTTTTTTTCGGTTCTGTAAGCATGGCTTGGTGGGCATGGCTATGTGCAGTCATGTGACTGGGTGGGCTGCCGCAACCCCCTGCACCCCATTTTTTGCCTAGAAAGCCTCCCTGAAACCTCCTGCCAGCCAAACAGGGGTGCATAGAGACTCGTGGAAGGGGTGGGGAGGGGAGGGGCTAATCAGAGGTGGTATTTGCTGGTTCTCCGAACCAATCAAAATGATCTCCCAAACAGGTCAGAACTGGCTGAATACCACCTCTGTTAGTAGGGCAGGGGAGGTAACACGATACCTTTCCTGTGTCCTTCCCAAGGCCTCCCATTTTCCCTTTTCTCCCATTATTACTATTTTTAAAAATTCAGCAAGGTTCTTAAGACCTGGAGAACGCCTTCCAAAATATCAGCAACATATGGAGGGTGTTTGGGAGGAGGAAATGCATGACCTTACATTCTTACTCTTGCTCAATACAAGGATGTTATCTTGCGTTCTGCAAAAAGAGCCAATGGGTCACTTCCTGACTCCTTCCAGAGGAAGAGGTCCTCCACCCTTGGCATTCTGTGATCCAAAGAAGACTGTCTTAATGTCCTTTAACTGAACTACGTCAAGTGTGAGCCCCCAAAGCTTCTGTCTGGAACACCCTAGAACCTACACTCTAGGCTTATTTCAGAATGCAGCACTAGGTAACAAGCTCTTGAAGGATAGGGGGGGGGCATGGGAAAAGAGCAGGGTAGGCGAGTCAGCACAACCATCCTGCCTACCTAATTCTTCCCTTCGATCAGAGAATTGGTGGGGCTGCTGAGGTCACTGGGGCTGCTGGGGAGGGTGGGGGTGCTACCATTGGAGGAAGTGCTGGCCTCGCTAGACCCCTTCTTGGAGTGTTTTCGCCACTCGGGGACCGGGCCCATCATGCCTGGGGGTTTGATGTTCTGTCTGTCCTTTTCTGCCTCTTCTTCCTCGTCGTACCGTTCATCATCCTCTTCGGTCTCGCTGTGATGGGGGCTGGAGTGGCGGGAGATGGAAGGAGAGGGTGGGACGGAGGCTGGGCGTGGGTAGCGGAAGCCCTGAGCCTGCAAGGTTGAGGATAGGGGAACAGAGTGGATTGGGGGTGGGGGGAAGAATGGCGAAAAATCAATCAACATCAAACAGAGTCTTGTCATCATCCCCTCTTGCCTTCAACCACTTCCTAGAACCCCGGAACTCTCTTTTTTTTTTCAAATCACCCTCTGCAGGACCAGCGTCTCAGCTTCTAGTCCATTTTTCCAAAATGAGAACAATATCTGGCCTTTGACAGGCAACACAGAGAGGGCCAGGACCAGGAGTGGCCAGATCCACATTCAAACAGATACCGGTACATCGTTTTCAAATGCCATCAATAAAATAGCATTATCTTTCATTAGCCATTTGTATTTACTTGTATTTTCTCATTCTATCATAGTTTATAACTCAGGGATAATTTTGGAAAGAGGGTTGCTGGGATCTGCATCCTGGATTTTCAGCTTCACGGATTCTACTTCTAAAAGTAGAATCTACTTTTATTAGAACCTTGAAGTTCGCCAACTGGAACTGGCTCAAATAAATGGACAGATCCTACAAATTTGGGACAGGGCCTCTCTGACCATATGCCCAGCTGGGAGTTTGTGATCAATAGTAGAACCAAGTCACACGCAAATCCACTCAATCCTTTCAGGGTGTTTTAGCAACGCAAAATCTTTTTCTAGATACAGGTAGTCATTGACTTATGACCACAATTGAGCCCAAGATTTATGTTGCTAAGCAAGACAGTTGTTAAATGAGTCTTGCCCTATCTTACGACCTTTTTTGCCACAGTTGTTAAATGAATGACTGAAGTTGTTAAGTTAGTAACATGGTTGTTAAGTGAATATGGCTTCCCCATTAATTTTGCTTGTCAGAAAAATCACTAAAAGGGATCACATAACCCTGGGACATTGTGACTGTCATAAATAGGAGTCAGATGCCATCTGACTCTTGATCACATGACAAGGATGCCACAATGATCTTAAGTCTGAAAAATGGTCATAACTCACATATTTCAGTGAGCCACTGGTCACTATTGTAAGTCGAGGACTACCTATAGTGGAGTATCATCTGATACTTGATTTTAAAGTCCTCAGTTTACAACCACAACTGAGATCAGAATTTCTGCTGTTAATCAAGGTGGTTGTTAAGTGAGTCACAGTAAATTCTACAGCCTTTTTCTGCCACGATTTTTAAGAGAAACGCCTGCAGATGTTAAGTGAATCCTGTGGTCGTTAAGCAAATCTGGCTCCCTCTATTGGCTTTGCTTGCCAGAAGCCAGCTGGGAAGGCCCCAAAGGGCATTCACATGACCCTGGGATGCTGCAACTCTGGTAAACACATGCTAGTTGCCAAGCATCCAAAATTTGATCGTGTGACTGCAGAGATGCTGCATCTGTTATAAGTGCAAGGATCGTTATAGTGCAAGGATCGGTTTTAGTCATTTTTTCCCAATGCCATTGTAACTTTGAGTGTTCACTAAATGAACAGTTGTAAATCAAATTGTAAGGGGACCCCATATAAGGCTTACGTCTCCTTCGTCTCCCATGAGGGATGTCACTTACCGCAGTTGTTTCATGTGGCTCGTAGGTGAAGTTATCAGGGAAGGCCTTTGCGAGGGCCATATGCCGGGCATACATGTAATACTGCAAAGAAGAGTATGGTAGGAAAAAAGAAAAAAAATGAACGCCTGGATTCTGTCCCCACTGCTGAATTTCTCTCCATTCCCACTGCAGGAAACAGAATCTGTTATCGTTCAGGCAGTCAACACACTTCTCGTTTCCAAAACATGTGGAAAATATTCCCCCTGGGCCCAGAACTGCAGAATCATCAATTTGGTTCTAAAATAATTGATTTCTGCCTTCAAGAATTGATGGTATCAGGTTTCTCTACATTCAGGTTCTTTCATGGGTGGAAGGAAGGAGGGCTGATGAGGATAAGCAGGGGAGCTTTCTCTGTACCTACACTTAAGCTGTGGCATACTTTGTCCTGGGCAGTTCAATTTTTATGTTGCTTTTGCATCTGTCTATGGAGATTCTCAACCATCCAGGTCAAGCTGCTTTTTCAAGAGGCAACTGGACTTTCTTTCCTTTTCTTGAATGGTGAATGGTGTGGGAGTACGAACGGATTTCCAGAAAAATTGCAGACTATAGGAACCATTTGTTCTTCAGTTTGAGATGCAGTCAACACAGACTTTCCCCAACAGCCTGTGCCTGTCTTTAACAGTTGAAGGGACACAGGGTGGAAAAAATCCCGCAGCCAAGAAGACTCCACACCCATTTGCAATACTTAGGTGACCTTGAGGACCCAGAAAAACCTCCAAGTGGCCTCAATGACTCTTTTAAAAGAGTGCAAATGACCAGCTATCTGCAAGGAATATAAATCCTTCCATTCCCCACCTTCCAGTCAGAACTGAAGGATGAAAAGTCCAGTTGCCTCCTGAAAAAGCACCTTTGATACATTTGGATTTGTGTAACCCAGGGGTCCTCAACCTCCAATCTGTGGGCCGGCATTGACCTGCAGCATGCCAGAAACTAGGCTGTGCAAACAGCAAAGCCCCATTCATGGGATGTAGGCAGCATGTCCACGGAAAAACCTCTCTCTACGGAACTGATTTTTGGTATCCAAAAGGTTGGGGGCTGCTGGACACTAACCCTCTTTGAAATCCATGGCTGCCATGAGTTGATATGGCTCAAAACAAATGCTGGGTGAGATCTAAACATGGTCTCTAGATCTAAACATGGTCTTCCCCATGCAGAGTTCTTCTCCCCCACCACCTAATTTTCTTTTTCTGAAGGTGGTGAAACAGAGGCAACTTCGTCAGCTTACAAAAAGATATCCAGAAAATTGGCCAATGCCAGATCACTTCCTGAATTGCAAGATGATGATGGAAAAGAGACAGGTGAAGGATAAGGGCAAGTTGCGATATTTTAAAAAGTTTGTTTAACTTCCCTTTGATTTTAGGGATGAATGAACTTTGTGCCTCATAACAAAGGCTTCATAAACATCAAAACAATAAGATGTTGCATATTTCTGAATAAATGAAATTAATTCATGTTTGCAGCAACATCACTTTATATCGCAGCTTGTGGGTTGGAATCTTTTTCTATAAAAATGTACCTTTCCATTTAAAAAATGGATTATTTTGAAGAAGATACTAGATCAGTAGATGTACAATAACCTTTTTTCTTATAATGAAAATATGGGTAGTCCTGGGGTTGCGACCACAATTTTCACCACGACTTATGTTGCTAAGTAAGGTGATGTTAAATGCACTGGGTCCAATTTTATGACCTTTTTTGTCATGGTCCTTAAGTGAATGACCACAGTTAAGTAAATCACATGGTTGCTAAATGAATCCAGTTTTTCCCTCACCGGGGGGGGGGGGGGAGAGAAATGAATGCTGCAACTGACACAAAACCCTGCCAGTTGCCAAGTGCCTGACTTCTGATCATGTGACCACAGGGATACTTTGATGGTCATAACTGTAAAATGTGATTGTAAGTCATTTTTTCAGCATGGTTATAATTTTGAATGGTTGCTAAATGAATGATCCTAAGTCAAGGACCAGTTGTATTATTGTATGATGAAACTTCCAGTTTTTAATTTAGGGGACATGCACAGGATTGCCACCAGTGTGAATAGCAGTTGTCACATGCATCTATCCTGCTCATTTGCTTTAAGGACTTATAAAGTTAAATTGAACAAGATTTCTACTAGAGATTTGTACTCCCTCCTTTTGTACTAGATTTTTTCTAAATTAGGAACTCAGGGCCTGTATATTTATTGTTGTAAGCCGCCCTGAGACCTACAGGAGTTGAGCGGCCTATAAATTTTAGAAATAAATAAATATGAAATTTACTCTTTAAGTAAAAAAATATTTAATAATAATAGTTTATAAAGTAGACATTTTTCCTTTCTGGATTTATTTTTACTTTAAAAAAGGAAAATAATCCATTCACTTCAAATGCAGAGTTGCGTTCTGACATGAACCAGAACATATTAGGAACAAAACCTTTTCAAAGAGCTTTTATCATACTCAACTTTTCAAAGATGCGTTGATGAGAATAATTTGACACTAGCCTTGTTATAGGCTGGGAAAAACCTCTTGGAGCCAATTTATAAATTGTAAATAAATAATTATGGACAGATTTGTTTGTACTACTCCCCATAATCTCCTGACAAGTGCTTTTACTTAAACCCCACCAAAGCTGATAATATTCCTGATCTATCCTCAAATTTATTTCTGCTTCCAGGAAATTGCATGGAGCAGAGAAGAAGACAAGTTCCCATCATATTTAAGGACTGGCTGAGCATGAAAGTCCATCAGTGAAAAAATGGATAAAGTAGTATTTGCACTATATGCCCTCTGGAGGCCAACATGGGGATTACAACAAAGCAGGCAAAATGCCAAAGAGTAGAAGAGAGAGACCATCACAATGGCATGTCCTCACGGTGGGAAAAAAAGCTCACCCTTCCTAGATATTTCCAATCCAGGAGATCAGAAAGCCTCTCTGTGCGGTTTCTCTGGATAATGCGCTGCCGCCGTGACTGCTGGCAGAAGCTGTAGAGGAAAGAGGTCAACTGCGTGCACGACTCGTCCAAGCCCCGGAAACGCCTATCTAAGATGTAGATCCCTGGTGGGAACCAAAAATATGTCAAAGGGGCAGCATCAATTCAATACAGAGAGCTGACAATTGATCGAAGTAAGACAAGGCTGACTTCCTTCTGCATAACTGAATGGCTGTTGCCTGAGATGCTAGACAATAATATACAGACAGCCCTCAAGTTATAACCAAAATTGGGACCAGAACTTCCAAGTGAGAGGTTGTTAAGTAAATCACTCCCAACCTATTTTGCTGTGGCTGTTAAGTAAATCACCATGATTGTTAATTGAATCACAAGTTTTTAAAGTGAATCTGGCTTTCCCTATTGACTTTGCTTGTTGGAAGCCAGCTGGGAAAGTTGCAAATGGCGAATACGTGAGCATGTAATACAACTGTCATAAATACACGTCAGTTACCAAGTGCCCAAATTTTGATTATGTGACTGTGGGAACACTGCGATGGTTGTTAAGTGCAAGGACTGGTGGTAAATCATTTTTTCCAGTGCTGTTGTAACAATCACTAAGCAAATGGTCAAAAGTCAAGGATTGCTTGTAATGAAAAATGTTTTATAGATAGAACAGAATTCTTTATTGATCAAGTGTGATTGGATGCACAAGGAATTTGTCTTTGGTGCATCTGCTCTCATAAAGAAAAAATAATATACATTCATCAAGAATCATAGATAAAACATTTAGTGATAGTCATAGCTTAATCATAACTAATAAGCAATCAAATCATACTAGGAAACGTATAAACAATATAAATTGTAAAGATACAAGCAACACGGTTATAGTCATAAGTGGGAAGAGACAGGTACTAGGAAGGATGAGAAGAGTAATAGTAATAGAGTCTTAGTAAATAGTTTGACAGTGTTGTAGGGAATTAGTTGTTTAGCAGAGTGATGGCATTTGGGTAAAAAGTGCTCTTGTGTCTAGTTGTCCTGGTGTGGAATGCGTATAGTGTCATTTTGAGGGTAGAAATTGAAACAATTTGTGTCCAGGATATGTGGGGTCTGTATATATTTTCATAGCCCTCTTTTTGACTTGTGTAGTATACAGGTCCTCAATGGAAGGCAGGTTGGTAGCAATTGTTTTTTTCTGCAGTTCTAATTATCCATTAAAGTCTGTGTCTGTCTTGTTTGGTTGCAGAGCCAAACCAGACAGTTATAGCGGTGCAGATGACGAACTCAATAATTCCTCTGTAGAACTGAATCAGCAGCTCTTTGGGCAGTTTGAGCTTCCTGAGTTGGCGCAGAAAGAACATTCTTTGTTGTGCTTTTTTGATAACGTTTTTTATGCTAGATGTCCATTTCAGGTCTTGAGATATGATGGAGCCTAGAAACTTGAAGGACTCCACTGTTGATACGGAGTTGTTTAGTATGGTAAGAGGTGGTTTATAGGAGGGTTTTCTCCTAAAGTCTGCCACCATTTCTACAGTTTTGTGTGTATTTAGTTCAAGATCGTTCTGTTTACAACACAAGGTTAGTTCAACCTCTTGTCTGTATGCAGATTCATCATATATCAATTTATTTAAAACTTACTTTAAAAAATAATGTTTTATAATTTTTTTGTTTTGTTACATCATCTCAAAGCAGACGGCGTTTGAGAACGGATTGCAAATATAAGCATGCATAAATCAAACTGTCATGACGTTTCTTTTACATATATCAATTTGTTTAAAACATTGGTTATATCATCCACCATCTTTAAAATTCTATTAACTTTTTGTCTATTGGTTCTCTAGCCCTACATAAAATATTCCCCATAGCTTATAAAATTCCATGTTTTCTTTTCCTCTAATTGCTAATGTCAACTTATTCATTTCTGCGCATTCTATAATCTTCCCAGTGACCCTCTCATCGGCCAGTATTGTTGCACTCTTCCAATTTTGCTCAAAGACAAGCCTTGCTGCAGTTCCTATATGGATGATCAAATAGAATAGAATACTTCATTGGCCAAGTGTGATTGGACACAAAGAATTTGTCTTTGGTGTTGTATATAAAGGAAAAATAGTAATAATATTATAAGATACATTCAGCAAGTATCATAAGATACAACACTTAGTGATACTCATGGGATACTAATAGCAATCAGGTCATACTAGGGGAAAAAAAACCAATATAAATTGTAAAGATACAGCACACAATTATGGTCATAAGTGTGATGAGATAGGCACTAGGAAAGATGAGAAGAGTAACACAGTCGCAGCAGTGATTTGACAGTGTTGTGTGAATTAGTTGTTTAGCAGAGGGATGGCATTGAGGAAAAAGCTGTCCTTGTGTCTGGTTGTTCTGGTGTGCAGTGCCCTGTAGCGTCATTTTGAGGGTAGGAGTTGAGACAGTTTGTGTCCAGGATGTGAGGGGTCTGTAAGTACCTCCACAGCCCTCTTTTGGACTCTCCATGGAAGGCAGGTTGGTAGCCACTGTTTTCTCTGCAGTTCTGATTCTCTGTGGAAGTCTGTGTCCGTCTTGTTGGGTTGCAGAGCCAAACCAGACAGTGATGGAGGCGCAGATGACGGACTCAATAAATAAGAGTCCTTTTTGAAAAGGTTTCAGCTATGATTCCCAACAGAAACATTTCAGGCTTCATTTCAGTGTATGTAACGCTATCCTTTCGAACCAGGCGCATATTTGCAACCAATAATTTTTTGCCTCTGTACATGTCCACCCTATAGGATAATCCGACCCTGGTGTCTGGTGACATTTCCAACAGTTAGCAGAGACCTACCCCTCCTTCTCTTGGTCACCCCTGGCCCTCTCTGGCTCTTTCCTTTGGCTGCCAGCCCCTCCATTAACCTTGTCTGGGCCTGCCCCTCCGTGCCTGCCCTTCGCTCCTCAGCCTATTAAAGGCATTTGCTTATTCGTTCCACAAGGTCAGTTATTCACATCCCCTCTGTGGCTTTAAGGTGTTCAGTCTGTTCCTAATGCGCAATGGCATTTTTAAAAATCAGTCTTCCTGTCTTCAAGGCCCCTTTTCTTCTTCTAGTAATTTCCTCTGCAATTGCATATTGACCTTTATATCAAGCCCCATAGCTATACTACAGCAATATTGAATAATATATCTATGCAACTATAAAATACCAATAGAAGATTAACTTCATTTCTCACACCCCGCAGGACACCGCCGACCCTCAGCCAGGGCCACCATCGCCGCCCTCCCAGCCACCGCCTCTTCCGCCGCAGGTGGGGGGAGCTGGAGGGGAGCTGAGCCCCCTGGGGGAGGGGGGGGTCTTCATCCTGAGGGTCCCTCTGACTCTCCTTCCTCCGCTTGCAGGGCTGAAACGCCAGGCGGCCCTTGTGGAGCCTCCCCAGCCAGGTAAGGGCCCCCCTCCCACCCACTCCCCACAGCCCTTCTGAAACCCCCTC
>JANHFQ010003620.1:27653-41213 GCA_032468035.1 Aparallactus werneri
AAGGATACCATGGTCAATGGTATTGAAAGCCGCTGAGAGGTCAAGAAGCACCAGGACAGAGGAATAACCCCTGTCCCGGGCCCGCCAGAGGTCATCCACCAACGCGACCAATGCTGTTTCAGTGCTGTATCATAATGATGAAGATGATTATTTTTTGTGCATACCATACCATGTGGAAGTGTCAATGTATACTAAAAGCATTTTGAAATGTGTGTATTGTTATCCAATAATATTTTGTTTAATGCACAATTCATATTTTGGTAAAGCACATATATTTTATGGTTATGTGTGTAATGTACATTTATCTCACATGAAAAACAGCATTAATAGTTCATTATACATATAATATTTTATATTATATAAATTCCAATAAATATTCCTTATTTATAGGAAAACAGAAGATAAAATTTGTAAATCAAATTTCAAAAGAACCTGCTATAGTTTTTGCCATTGAAATGTAATTTTACAACAAAATGATATGATCATGCATTTTTTTAATTGATTTCTTAGATGCTACCAAAATTTCAATTATACCTAAGAATCCACAAGTTTTGAAATCACGTTCAGTTTTATTGAAATGTCATTCTGAATGTGACCCACATTTGAAACACCAATTTAAATTTTCTTGGAAAAAGGATGGAGAAGAATTGGAGATGAATGAGACTGAAGATGGAAGGTAACAAGATAATGTTTTGTCTCTATTCTTTTCTTTTAATATAATCAATTTGCATTTCACAGACATAATATTGTTTCTTATGGGTAGTGCCCAATAGTGAGTCACTTTCATTTTTAGAAAGATACATAATTAAAAGCAAATATGTTTATGTCTTATTTGCTGATAGTATTGCTAATGGAAGGATGATGTTCACTTGGTGTCTTTAGAAAATATCAAATACATATTGAAGTTCATAGATATTGGTGTAAAAATAATACGAGAGGCATAACATTATGAAGTATTATACAAACAATAAAATATGTACTTCAAAAGAGCTTTACCGGTAATTTATTTCTAACAGAGAACTTAATGAGAATAAGAAACACTCAATTTTTAATGAGGAAAAAATAAAATATTTTTCCTTCGACTTGAAGATATAGTGATGATAATGGAATACCTGGAATATACTATTAATCAGCCCCTTTTTTTGGTAATACTTTAAAATAACTTTTAGTTCTGGAATAGAATAGGAAGTTCCTTTGTGATCCTAGAAGGACCTCTAGTGGTGAAATGTTAGAATTCATATATCAAAGTGAAAATTTGGAATTTGAGGAAATTGAAAACTTTAAAAACTAAACGTCTTGATTATCAGGAAATTAATTTGTATTACACATTTTTTTAAATATTAACTTTGAAAAATTATTTTAAGAATTTAAAAAAGGATTCTCAATTGGCAGCCATTCATGTTCCCTGAAATAAAAAATAATTCTATGCAAGTTCTCCATCAAAACTGTTTAAAAAAGGAGATTCTACTCCAATTTTATAATCGTTTTGTGTAGTACATCATATATAAAAGTATATACTTTTGTGCAAATAATGTATGAGCTTACATGTCTTGTATATGTGAAACCATTGCACAATCATTCCAGTATTGACATGTACATTTGACTTTTAAAATACTTATATTTACAATAGTCATTTATATTGTGATTCAGAAAACTGAATATATTTGTATGGAAAGTGAAAGATTCCATTTATTTTTTGCCAGTACTGAATGAGAATTCTAGCATATTACTGCTTGCATATACAGCTTTTCTTCAATTTAATTAAATTAGCACAATGCAAAAAAAAAATATTTCTCGTTTCATTAGTCTACTTTGATGGAGAAAAAAGGCAGTTATAATTTTTCTCCATGTTAGGTTAATAGAGGCCTGCGGGGGGGGGGGGAAACTCCTACCCACTGAATTGACCCCAAGAAAGCTGGGTCAGGATCTTGGATCAGGTTGCATAGTAGATTGGGTGATCCTTTTAAACCATGTTAATTATTTTCAGTTTCTAAAAATTGAGTGTTTATTTTATCGAAGTTTTAAAGCTTTCCATCTCTCTCATAGTGGGATTCTGGATAGAGTACAGATAAAATATTAAAACATCAAAACAGTATATAAAATTTGAAATTTAAAAAGGCAACAATGAATTCTTCACACAGTTTGAGTCACCCTGATACAAAAAAGATGTTGAGAGCCTGGAAAAAATACAGAGAAGAGCAACAAAGATGATTAGGGACTGGAGGCTAAAAAAACTAGTTGGAGGAATGTCTATGGAGAGTCTTAGTCATCCAGGTCATGGTTGTCCCAAAAATGCTTTTTCAAGAGGCAACTGGATTTTCTGGTTTTTCTTTGAAGACGATTTGCTTCTTTATCCAGAGCTGAAGAAGTATCATGGATGAGAAGTGAAATGTCTTCAAAGAAAAACCAGAAAAACCAGTTGTCTCTTGAAAAAGCCCCTTTGGGACTAGTTGGAGGGATTGAATATGTTTAGTCTAGTGCAAAGAAGGACTAAGGGTGACAGCAGTGATCCAGTAGCTAAGGGGTTGCCATAAAACACCTGAAGGTTGGACAAGAAGCAATGGATGGAAACTAATCAAGGGGAGAACCAACCTAAAAATAAGAACAATTAACCAATGGAACAACTTGCCTCCAAAAATCACAAAAGATTTTAAAGAAGAGATTGGATAGCATTTTTCCCCAGAATGATAGACTTTCTTGTTTGAGCATGGAGTTGTACTAGAAGACCTCCAATGTCCCTTCTAACTCTGATACTCTGTTATTATATTAATTAAAAATCACTGTGAAAACCAATTAAAAGGCAGGGAGAGGGCTTTCAGAGTGCTAGCCAGCCCCAAGGCTGCTTGCTCTGATGTAAGCCACAGGAAAGGATCAAACATGGTAGAGCCATGTTTTTACACACTTCTAAAAGGCCAGAAGGCTGGAGGCCTGCCTCACCTATGGTGGTAGAAAATTAGTTCAGTATTGCAGTTTTATATTACAGTGTATTATTTCTATATTAACATAAGTTGACAAATTCCACTTTGCAAAGCTTTTAAATTTTCTTGGTAAGTAACGATGGTAATATCTTCCTCCTTTCCATCATCCATTTTATTGTCTGTATATATATTGGATTTATATATAATATGCAAATCGGATGAAAGATGAACTGATTCTTGAATGACTGCTTCACAAGCAAAAACCTGCATAAATGTTTCAAGAAGCTCAAATTACGGAGTTCTGGTATATAGATGTTCAATTTGTATTTTCCCTTACAGAATAATTATTAAAAAGGATACATTGGTTATACAAAATGTGGGCCCAGAAGATGAGGGGGTGTACACTTGTGAAGGAACTTCATTGCTTGATAGCGCCACAGATGATTCCCGCCTAATTGTCCTGGGTAAGTGAATTTTGTTCTTCTGTTCACAAACTAATTAATATTGCCAGTTTAAATCCCTTTGGATTTGAGGGAAGCCTATTCTTAGTGCATCTCTGCAAATTAATGGATTCAATTCCCAATTCTGGGCCCAATAACAATATTAGTTTGTTTCATTAGAGTGAAATTCCCTAAGTTCTCACATAAACTTCAGATTTTCCCCAAACTCCTTTTTTGACTGGATGTAAAAGTAATGAAGGTGTCAAGGTTACATGCATTACATAAATAGAGATGTTAAAACACTTTCATTTTTGAATTTACTGTATTTCTTTAGCCAGTTCCTATATGCAATTATAGTTCTTTAGTTGTGCAATTCAAGACAGTGCACATAATATCCCAATCTGTCAGCTCTCCAGGGTAAACCAGACAAGAGACATGACTAAATGAGTTAAATCTAATTTAGTGTGAGGCTACATTAACAGAATCTTAAAAATCGGAAACTACAGACTTCTCCCATCACTTTTTACTGCTTCATCCCTAGGGTGGGTCCTTTCTAAGTTGTTTCTCTGGTGGTTAAGCCATTGGGAGTTCCTGCCTCTCTTGCAGCATCTCTTCCCCTTGTCCTCCAAGGTCATCCCAACATGCCATTACACCATCCAAGGCATTTACCAGATCCAGGCTGGCTTAGCTTCAGCAAATTGAATCTTCACACTAGAGGCATGACATAATGCTATCAATGGAACTGAGATTTAAAGGAGGTGATTGAGCATGAAGAAAATATTGCAAACAATTATAATTATAATAGTTAATAATTGCAAATGCAGCATGGAAAAAAGTCAAATATCCCTTGCAAATATTTGACAGGAGATAAACAGTGTATAAATTGATTAAACATAATGTGTTAAATGAAATGTATGCCACTAAATCCAAAGCTGACCTCCAGGGAGAAGCAAGATAGAAAAATAATAGCTTACCGTAATTAAATATATTAAACAAAGCTGTTTGGCTACATTTCCAATAGCTCCATTTAATATTATAATGACTTAGTATACTGAACTTAAATTATTTTATCTTGAACGTGGAAATCCTGGCTTTCCCAGCTGTTAAAGCATTGTTCTCTATTAGGTCTGAACACATTTTCAGATATTTTGATAAAGAGTCTCATGTAATTTTGATTCATTTGCAGCTGGGTGAATTTAGTCTTTTCCTTTTACTTCCCTTTATTTGCATTAAATCATATTTAGCTGCCAATTTCATCACAGGACTGAATATGCTGTATCTATTCTTTTAGCCTCAGCAGAAAACCATGTCTTGGATGTCTATTTTTAACAATCTTTAATAATCAGGTATTTATGTAGCATTCTTCTCCACATCTATTTCGTTTCTTTCCTGTTACTAGGAATGTTTAATAAGAATCCCATTGTGGCTGAGGCAAGAAATAAAATTTGACCTTTGTTGGGAGCATTTCTAGCTATTACAGCAGAATATATATATATTTTCTCCATTGGAGCAGAAAGAAATATGTCATACATAAAAAATATACATTCACTAGAATAGAAATAACTTTTTTCTTGAAGTCAGTATTGAGCCTGAAAAAAGAAACCCCCTTAGTCCCTCATTTTAAAACTAGAAATTTATTTGGAATTATCTCATTTTATGGCTCCCCAGTGCTCTAAATAGTCTGACAATCCTAATAAGCAAATTTTGAGAACTGATTCCTACTGCGTACTGTTTTTGTTGCTATTTTGTTCTACGGTTCACATTTGCAGCTTTCCAGATAAATTAACCTGTTTCTACAATATCTGTCAATCTTTATTTATTTTTATTTTATATATTTTGTAAAAAAAATATTTTTAAACATACATCAATATCATTTTGTGAACAGTATGGTGTCTTGAGTGTCATTCATTTTGATAAAAAAGCAGTATTAATACAATGAGAATGACTATATTAATTAAACTTACATGGTCTAATGTTGTTATACATAACTGTATCACAGGGGTGGGTTTCTACTGGTCTAACAACTGGTTCGCTTCGCACGTACACTTTGGCCACCTCGCCTTCATCTTTGGCAAAGAGGCTGCCACTCTCCATGACCATCAAGGTGCCCCTTCTTATGTGTGACCCCTACAGGGTGACTTTAGCCACCTAGGCGGCCCTTCAACGAAGAGAATTCAATGTGGGGATGCAAAGCCCCACTCCCCTGTGTTGATCATGCAGCAATGTCAAACCGGAAGTCATGTCTGTCAATCTTTAAAGCATTGCAGGGGTAGATACAATTAGGTTCCTTTGATGTAAGGATAAAGAACATCAGACAGATATTTCAGGGCTTGCTGTCTAAGGGTAAGCCTTCTTCCCTCTACACTATTAGAAATCATGAAAAGCTATGTGTACAGCCAATAACATGGCTCCATGTTTTGTGCTATATTTTCTTATGAAAGACACATGCATGTTGGAAGAGGAAGCTCGACAGATAATCAACCAGTCTGGCCAAGCAATTCTGTCAACTGCAAAAATTGGGAATTGGGCTCTTCTGCCACTGAAGGACACCATATTGAAGATGGGCTGTCTAGTGCTTTTATTTTTTGATGGTTTGTGTGGTTTCTTCTGTAAAAAAGATGTAGCTACTGTTTTAAAGCATACTTTCTTCTGAATTTGAGAAACTAGTTTCTCTGAGATTCTTAAGATGAACTTGTCAAGCCCTTTTGAAGTTTATTATAAATCGAACATAGTGCTGGGGCTTCAGGGACCTAGTGGCAATAATTGTGAACAACCTTACTACTTTACCACTAGTAGTAAAGAACAGCTTTCATATTTGAAACAAAGAAGCAACATCCATAAAGTTTGACAGATAGCATCATTAAATTCTAGAAATTCTGGGCTTAGACAATCTGGAACTGCGCCGCCTGCGGTTCAATCTAAGCATAGTACATATAATTGTCTGCTACAATATCCTACCTGTCAATGATTTCTTTAGCTTCAACCACAATAATAAATGTTCAAACAATAGATACAAACTCAGGGTAAACTGCTCCAAACTCGATTGCAGAAAATATGACTTCAGCAACAGAATAGTTAATTCTGTAATACTATACCTGACTCCATTGTTACAGCCTCTAACCCTCACAGCTTCGACCTCAAACTGGCCACTGTGGCCTCACCCCATTCCTAAAAGGCCCGTAAAGGGGTTGTGCATAAGCGCACCAACGTGCCTATCGTCCCTGTCTTACTGTCTCCATTTACCTGTATATACTTTC
Source organism: Aparallactus werneri (assembly GCA_032468035.1). Classification (NCBI taxonomy): domain Eukaryota; kingdom Metazoa; phylum Chordata; class Lepidosauria; order Squamata; family Lamprophiidae; genus Aparallactus; species Aparallactus werneri. The sequence goes on from JANHFQ010003620.1 coordinate 34,269, forward strand.
TTTGTTCATGTTTATGTTTATACTTAACCTGTTATCTTGTACATGTTTGACAAACAAATAAATAAAACAAACAAATAAAATATTATTGCTGCTTTCATCCAAATGTATCCTTTGTAGTCACTCTTCCCATTGTCTTTCATCTGCACAACAATGTGAGCCTGAAGAGAAATCCCAAAACAACCTCCAGATTCTTTGGGCTACAGCTACTTAACTCTTGAGATACACAGTTGTTTCAGTCAGGGGCCTAGCATTGCTGTAGGCCACACTCTCCCAACATATAGCCATACCTAATTGCCTACCCAGCCTCTCTTACATCTCTGTTCCCTTACAGCACCCATTTTACTAATCACCCTTAGTAGGTAGTTGAGCCTGGCTAGGGCTTCCAAGAAAATGTCAGCTCCTTTGTTGGAGTATTCATAGCGTCCAGCGATGAAGAAGAAAATAGTTTTGTCAAGATTGAAGTCCAGGTGCCTAGAAAAATAATACGCAGTGATGGTAAAGATAAGTCTAAGTCAGAGCTTCTTGAAAAACCAGAAATTCTATATTATTTAACAGCCAAGACAAGTAAATTGGCTAAATACAAAAGACACACTAGAAATATCAATGCTGCTTATATCAACAACCACAACATTGAAAAAAAGGTTCAGGGAATCCATAGGGAATGGTGGAACATCATTCCATCCAAGATGAAGAGGCAAGTGATCAACAGAAATTATTGTATGCCCTAGCGAGAAGAAATCAAAATAAGTTTGATGTGTTGTCTAAGTGAAAGTATAATATTTGCACTTTCCAAATCTATATGAACCAGAATACAATCATCCTTCAATGTTTTATACTTTTCTGGTAACATCACACACTCTTCCCAATAAACTGCTTGGAAATGCTTTTTGTAAATGGATGGGATCAATGTGAATGCTTAAATAGTTGTGAGTCTTCCCTAGCAATATGCAAAATAAATTGTTTTAAAATGAAGTGTGTGTGTGTGTGTATATGTGTGTGTGTGTGTGTGTGTGTACGATATGCATGTGTGCGTGGATGTGTGTGTGCATGCACACACACACACACACATTCTGCACAGCTGGCTGAAATCCTTTTTTTGGAAGATTTTAATAGTTCCCTGAATTCTAATTGCAATGTTATTATTTAGTAACATTAAGTCATCATGCAAAATATGAATGCAAAATGGAAAAACAAACGAAAAAGAGATGTAGCTCCTTCTGTAGGTTTTCAGTGCAATAAAAACAGAAAGGAGAGTGGACAAGAAAATAAGAAAAAAGAACAGGAAAAATGTCAGAACTGTGACAGATGAAGGGAGCCAAATAGAAGCATATACAGATCCACAGTCAATTGCCTTGGAAACATATACAATGCATGAAAATGCAAGGTTAAAATACAGGAATAATAGCTGTGAATCATAAATTCTGAAATCATTTATATAGGCCAGTACTAAATATATGAAGGACAACATGCTGGCCTGAACAAAGTGTACAGGTAACCCTAGACTTACAACCATTCATCTAGTGACTTATGACCATTTTTCACACTTACAGCCATTGCAGAATTCCCCTTGGCCACATGATCAAAATGTGGGCACTTGGCAGTTGCAAATGTCCCAGGATCATGTGATCACCTTTTGAAACCTTTAGACAGTAAATTCAATGGGGAGGCCAGATTCACTTAACAACTGTGTTATTAACTTAACAACAGCGGTGATTCACTTAATATCTGTGGCAAGAAAAGCTGTAAAATGGGAAATTCACTTAGCAATTGTTTCACTTAGCAACAGAAATTTTGGCCTTAATTATGGCTGTAAATCAAGGATTAGCTATATTTCTAATGCAGTGTCTTCTATTAATGTACAGATGCCTGTAAGCTGAGTAAGAAAGCAGTATAATTATTTATTTAGCCATTTATAGATTTATTATTTATGAATAACAAATGATTTTTCTGTTATATGAGTCCTGGAAAAATTTTCTATACTTCAATATCTGACTTTGCCAGTCTTCAGCAAAAACATCTGCTCATTTTCCCTACTCCTCTGAATGTTGTTATCATTATTTATTGTCAATTATTTATTAATTTATATCCTGTCTTTCCTGTGAGAGTACCTCCCTCATCTAATTTTCCCTATTTGTATGCTGTCAAAGTGGCATCTCTCTCTCCACATACAGAAAGAAAACTCATATAAAAAGTGGAGACCAAAAATGAGTCATTGTCAGGTGCGAAGAATCAGGACGATATGCTAAATTCCAGCTAAGATTTATTGCTCATGCCTATACACAAGAATCTAATTAACTAACAGTCAGCATTAAACTGGTGCTAGATAATAATCAACAGAATTCAAGGGGGCTGGACATTGGTAATTTGGGGCAACATAACGACTCCAGACTGATTCCTCTCTTGACTCCACCCCCAGTCTCTGCATCTTCTTCTAAAGTCACATGTACTCTTTTAAAAGGAGGAACTGTAAGCTTTCACTTTACACTTGAAGGTATGTTATGATAACAACGTTGTGGAAGATGAATGAAGCACAGTCATTTGTACTACTAGCTTCAGTTTTTTTCCCTTAGGAACTCAACTTCATAGAGCAACCTGCTATAATTTATACAATAAAGTGAAGCTCATGATAACTCACCCATAGAAATGGCCTCGGACAAACTCCTGGATACGAGCTTTGCTCTGGGCATGGAGGTTTTGGAATTCATGCATAGCAGAGAACTTCTTGACGTTCAAACCATTGGGCGTCACAATATCTGGGTATGGAATGCATATGGAGATGATTTTGTAAAAAGTGGGGAGTTTTAGAACTTTGTTTCTGAATTTACCCACAGTGCCAAGATATCCATGCAGAAAAACTCATGTGAGTCACTGGTGTTTTCCCAGATGCATTCAGGTTCCTCAAACATCCTTGGTAATACAATTGATCAATGCATTTGATAGCAACTGATTCAACATATAGCAATGGATGGGATAAAACAGACCTCAAGGAGAAAGAATGGGAGTGGTCTTGTGACATCATAAAAAGTCAACCAATCAGAACTAACAGTCTTAGCTGCAAATAAGGATAGAAATTCCCCTTCTCCCACATCCCTCTCTTTAGTCTGAAAAAGAATAAGCAGGCTGGTCCTTTAAAAAAGTATAACTGGATGCAATCAAAAATTCCCAGTGCATATTAAGATTAAAATACTTTTAATAATTTTAAAAATAAATTTTAAAATGGTATTTTATATTGTAGACATTCTTTCTATCTAAAAAAGAAACTAAGGTTAAACATCAAGTTTCAATGTATGAATTGCACCAACAGTCTAATTAGTATTACTTAAGGACTAGAAAGTTTCATTAAAAAATACAAAACTTGAGATTCTGCATTCTACGCAAAGCAACTGATTTCCTTGTAATATTATTCAGTACGTTCATAAATCCAAACAAATTGGATAGGATCTTGTCATACAGAGCAATCTTTTAGCTTTTAAGATTAACTCACCAGGTTTCCGTTTTAACAGATGTTCAGCTTCTACTGCTGTGATTTGAGAAACTGTACTAAAAACATGTGTGCAGTGGACAGCAGCTCTCTCCATACAATAACGATGGTAAATTTGCCGGTCTCCAGCCTCCTTATCCACATTAAACTGGGGACAAGACAAAGTATATTAAATATCCTGAAACACACAGAATTGCATGGAGTAAAAGCAGGAAAGAATACAATTTTCACACTAATTTACAGTACAGGTTCTCCTCAATTTACAACCACTATTGAGCTCAAAATTTCTGTTGCTAAGTGAAATAGTTAAGTGAATTTTGCTCCATTTTATGTCCTTTCTTGCCACCATTATTAAGTGAATCACTGCAATTGTTAGATTAATAACATGGCTGTTAAGTGAATCTGGCTTCCCACTGACTTTGCTTGTCAGAAGGTAGCACAAGGTGATCACATGACCCTGGGACACTGCAACTGCCATAAATATGAATCAGTTGCCCAGCAACCAAATTTTGATCACATGATCATGGGGATGCTGAGTCATTAAGTGTGAAAAACAGTCAGAAGGCACTTTTTTAAGTGAAGTTGTAAATTTGAATGGTCACTAAATGAACTTTTGTAAATTGAGGGCTACTTGTAGTATCTTAAAGGTTGAAAAATGGAGATTGCAATCCAGTAGTCTGATTTCTAAGATTCTAAGAACTTAATTCTATATTTTTCTTTGTGAAACTCTTCTGTAATCCTCTCACGACTGCTAACAAATGGGTTCTAGACTGAAAAACTGAGGGTAGCTTTTTAAATTTTTTCTCTCATTAATCCGGTTCCAACTACAGGTAGTCCTCGACTTACAGCCATAATTGAGCCCAAATTTTTTGTTGTTGAGTGTGACATTTATTGAATTTTGCCCCATTTTATGAGCTTTCTTGCCTCAGTTGTTAAGTGAATCACTGCATGGTAACATGGTTGTTAAGTGAATTTGGCTTCCCACTGACTTTGCTTATCAGAAGGTCACACAAGTTGGTTACATGATCTTGGGACCCAGCAATGGTCGTAAATATGAACTAGTTGTCAAGTGTCTGAATTTTGATCACATGATAATGGGGATGCTGCAAAGTTCATAACTGTGAAAAACGGTCATAAATCACATTTTTCAGTGCCGTTGTAACTTTAAAAAACTGTGGTAAGTTGAGGACTACTTGTATTTCATTTCTGTTCTGCCCAAATTTTCATGTCCACTGGTTATTCAAGACAATCCAACATATGTATTTCCAAAACACTATCACAGAGGTCATAAAATGGTGGGGAGGAGCACTGAATCATATTTTCTGTGCAGTAAAAATATTACTCAAGGGCTGATTAAGTGTGATTTCTTTCACCACTGTTTCTTTGAGGAAAAATGGTTCCTGTTTCGTAGAACTGTTTTACTTATGTGCTAAAGATTTGAATGAAAAGCTATGAGGGCAAGGGTCAGCAATCTCTTTAGGCACAAACTCAGGGAATAATTTGCCCTCTCAATTAAAAATAAAAACACTTTGAAATCTTGAAATCTGTCTCATATAAGAACAGAAACCTTGTGAGATTGCAGCTGCTTTTTAATATCTATTTAACTGGCAGAGCAATCATTGGAAATCTACAAGGAATTCTAAAGGCACTGTATTGCCCCTTCCTATGCAGGAATTTTGGGAGATAGGAAGATAAGAACTTGAGCCTCCTGATGCAGAATTGAGGGTAGTTGAAAGAAAAGTTCTTATTCCCTAAACAGCCCAGAGCATTCAGGAAAAAAAGGCAAAAAGAGGACAGGTCAGAACTTCCCATTTCTACCAACAGAAGAGAGTATTCGTAGCTCAGGGTTGAACTGTGGGATCTTTAATGTTCTCTGAGCTTGGTGGTTTTCTTACAAACATTTAATTATCATACTAGGTAATATTATCAGGGCTATAGGAAGTCAGGCTTAATATCTGTTTCTGTACAAGTGACTTGCTCTGACTGTATTGGTGGGAGTGGTCTTGGTGGCCCCTTGATTAGGTTGTTGTTTACTGATAGATTGTTTGTCTGAGTTAGTAGTTCCTTGAGTGGAGTATTGCTTACTGCTCAGTTGTTGATCTAGTATAAATGTTGGTATTAATTTCTACTTATCCAAGTACTGATGGCAGGCAAAGAGCTGTTTTGGTCATTTTGTTTCCTTTTTAACTTTTTGATTCTCTCTTTTGAATGGTAAGTAGATGTTGTTTATATCTCTGTGCCTGTTGACGGCTAATTTGTCTGAGTGCCACACTTCCAGGAATTCCTATTTCTTCCCCTTCTTCTTGGATCCCATAATTTCACACCCTACCCACCACACCCTACCCACCAATTTTCAATCCTAGCAATTAGAAGACTCACATTCTGCAGATTGTTGTAGAAGTCCACACTGCCTGCGCACAGGTAGCGGCCAAGCAGGGTAGCATGGGTGGTGAAGATGGTAGCTATTGGAAGTTTCCGGATCCGACAGAGGAAGAGGCCAACACCAGATAACCACTCATGGAAATGACCAATGATGAATGGCTTTTCTTCACATTGTGCGGAAAACTGTACAAAAAGCACAAGAAGAGAGTGACGAGAAAGATGTTGGGAGAGAGAAAGAGAAGATTTCTGATAGAAACATGTTCCCTTACCTCCCCTAGGAACCAGGCTGTGAGGAAGCCAAAGAGGACGGCGTCATTGGCCTCTCGGTCATACCAGGGAATCCCAATGGAGCAGCTTTCCCACAATTCAGTTTTCCAGCGATCCAAGCTCCAAGCGGTTGCTCCAATATCGATGAGGATCACATATGGACCTCCCTCAATCAGCCAGCGGCCAAAGTAAACCTAGAAAGAGGTTAGAGACAGAAGATGAATTAATAGGAGAGAGGTATGAATTGATATTTTCATATCTAATCCAGATATATTCTGTAAAGCACAACCAACAAAGCATCAATCGTAAAGGTCAGTGCTCAACTGAGCAAATTTTATCATCAACTTAATAATATCTCATTAGGTTATGTTCTAGAATGATGAACAAGCATTTTGTCTCTTAGATTCTTGAAGGAATGTTACATAGGTTTACAGTTTCAGGAAAAAAGAAATGGTGAATCTGTACGTTGCATACAGCAAAAAAAAAAAAAAAAGCATCAGAGCGAGGAATTAAAAAAAGAAGGGGGATACTATCTAAGGAAGTTCTCTATATATGTCCACTTTAAATAAACCAATTTTCAGCACTTCCTATTTATAGGTTCAAACTTCCATTACGTTTATGAAATAAACAAATGGAATTATGGAATAAATTTCTTTAAACTATTTTTGTATACATTTAATGTGCGATCTGTATATGCAAGGTGGCTTAGATCATGATGTTTGCACTTCAGATTTGTTGTTGTTGTTAGTTGCGAAGTCGTGTCCGACCCATCGTGACCCCATGGACAACGTTCCTCCAGGCCTTCCTGTCCTCTA
>JANHFQ010003620.1:81203-91250 GCA_032468035.1 Aparallactus werneri
ACGGCCGTGTTTTTCAATTGTGAAAACTTTTAAGTTGTGTGGACTTCAACTCCCAGAATACCCCTGTCAGCGGTGCTGGCTAGGGAATTTTGGGAGTTGAAGTCCACACATTTTAAAGTTGCCACAGTTGAGAAACACTAATCTTAGTGTTCAAATCATAGAAGAGGTTTCTTGATTAGAAAAAAAAGGAGGTAATTAACCCCTCCAGCCCATCTGTAGTGTGAAATTGAGGTTACCCATTTTAAATTAAAGCTTGTGGGAGCAAAGGCTGGAGGAGGGGAGGACAGAATTTGAACAGTATGGCTTGAGAGGAGCTCTGAACCCTGTCTACCGATTTTTGGTAGTGGAGGAAAATGGCGCCGAGGCAGCAGGACCAATGGCTAGATCTATTAATATTTCTGCTGCAGCTTCTGGAAGTCACTCGTATTCAGACGTGGCCGAGGCAGGTCTCCAAACATCTCGGTGCCATCTGAAACCCGCAGCACCAGAGCTTTCATGCTGGCGGCAATCTTCTCGAGGTCAGGAGACGAATGCTGCAAAGAGGAATGGAAGAGAGAAAATGGAGAACTCGTTTGCTTTTCTTCCTGCATCTCCAAACTTCCCTAACTCCTTCCCTTATTCCTGCTGTCACCGATCATGAGAAGCTACCACTATGAATCTCTTCCACCATTACAGGTAGTCCACAACTTACCACAGTTCATTTAGTGACTGTTCGACGTTCCCATGGGACCATTTTTCATACTTATGACCGTTGCAGCATGCCCATGGTCACACAATCAAACTTCAGACCTTTGGCAACTGACTCATATTTAAGACGGTTGTAGTGTTTCCCAGGTCATGTGACCACCTTTTGCAACCTCCTGATAAGCAAAGTCAATAGGGAATCCAGATTCGCTTAAGAACTGTATCACTTAATTTCACAACTGCAGTGTTTCGCTTAACAACTGAGACAATTGAAAGCTTGTAAAATGAGGCAAAACTCAGCAAATCTCTTGCTTAGCAACAGAAATTTTGAGCTAAATTGTGGTCATATGTCGAGGACTATCTGTATTTCTTCTATACCAGTTTATACTCTTAATTAAGAAGACAAGGAGAAGCAACCTAGAAAGCTGGTTTTCTACACAAAATGCTCACATCAGGTAGTCCTCAATTTGCAACTATCAGTTTAGTGACTGTTGGAAGTTATAACTGCATTGGAAAAAGTGACTTATGACTGGTTCTCATGCTTATCACCATTGCAGCACCCCAAGGTCATATGATCAAAATTTGGTTACTATATAACAGGCATTTATATTTAAGGTAGTTGTAGCTCTGTGTGTGTGTGTGCATGTGTGTATCATCTCATTGCCAGCTATGACCTTCTCAGCTGGTTTCCAACAAAGTCAGTGGGGAAAGTCTGAATTGTTTAACAACTGTGCAATTCACTTAACAACTGCAGTGATTTGTGTAACCATGGCAAAAAAGGTTGTGAAATTAGATATGAGTCATTGCCTTGCTTAGTGATGGGAATTCTCTTAAATGTGATCATAAGTCAAGGACTACCTACTGTATATGCCATTTTCCAACTGAACTAGGCACAATTAATTAAATGGCCGAGACATTGGAGAAAGAACCAACCACTAGATCAGTGTCTCCCAACTTTCCAAACTGAAGAATGGACTTCAACTCCCCGAATTCTCAGAAATGGTTATGCTTGCTGTGAAATTCTTGAAGTTGATGTCCATATATTTGAACACTGTCAAGATTGGAAAACTTTATATTAGGCTGTTGCATTTGTATGCATTTGCTATTCCAAACTACAAATGACTGTGAAAAATAGAGAGTTTGATGGAGCCCAATATCCTGCTCAGTCCAGGAACCCAAGTTAAAGCATGGCTGATAAAATTGCTGCCTGACTTTTCTTTAAACATATCTAGTTGAGGGAGTCCACATCATTTTTGGGTATTTGGCTTGAACTGTTCTTAGTGTTAGAAAGTCTTCTACACAATTCAGTCTGTCTACTTTGATCTACCTTCCTGTAATCAGAGCATTTTCCTGTGTTCCATCCTTTGGGAGATGAACAGATTTTTAGTCTTTTTCTGTAAGACGTTCTTTCAGGTTCTAACATAAATATACAAGGTTCCCCCAGTTTCTCTCCAAAGATGTAATTTAGTCCCTGAGCACCCTCTTTTAATGTGTTGCAAATTCCGAATCTTCCTTAAAAGGTGGCACCGAGAACTGCAAAATATACTGAAGATGGTCACTCAAATTTGTAAACACATGACTACATCAAAATCGTACAATTTTTGTATCCCACAAAAGCATAACGTGTATTTTTCAGGATTATAATCACTTCCAAAAAATATGGGAAATCCCTTCTGATGGCATCGCCCCCATGTCTTCTCATGCTGAAAAGACCAGCAGGGAAGTTGAGTCTCTGGTTGGGAAAATGATGCTTAAAAACCCTTAGAATCTAATTCAGGCTCTTCTTTTTTTTTTTAGCTGAATTAAACATTTTGTTCTCTACTTTCTGTCTGCAGACTGAGACAGGTTCAGCCACAACTCCCCCTCAAGGATTTTATTACAGGTAGCCCTTGACTTATGACCACAATTGGGACCAGAATTTCTACCGCTAAGCAAAGTGATGGTGAAATGAATTGTGCCTGACCTGTATGACCTTTTTTCTGGCCACAGTTGTTAAGCAAATCATTTCAGTTAAGTGAAACATGTGGCTGTTAAATAAATCCAGCTTTCTTCATTGATTTTTTTTGTTGGAAGCCGGCTGGGAAAGTGGTAAATGGCGATCATATGACCCTGGGACACTAAAATTGTTGTAAATACATGCCAATTGCCAGAATTTGGATCACTAACCATGGGAACGCTGGGGAAGTTATAAGTGCGAGGACCAGCCACAAGTCGTATTTTTCAGTGCCACTGTAGCTCTGAACAGTCGCTAAATGAATGGCTATAATTCGGGGACCACCTGTATTTCATCAGGAAGGCTCCAATGATGCCCAAGGAAAAGGAAAGAGCCCCAATAGCCATTCTGCCTCCCCAGAGAACGGCCTCTCAAAGTGGACATCCTTACTTTGACCCACCTTACTGTTCTCTTCATCAGAGGATCGTAACTCTTGGCGTTGTTCTTTGAAGCCCCAGATGGGCACGGAGACAGGGAGGGATTTGGCATACTGATGGCTTGGGGGTGGAGGAGCTGTCTGTCCTGGAGCCTCCTCACTCAGACTCCCATCTGAGAAAAAGTGGGGATTTAGTGGGGGGGAAAAGATTAGATTAGATTAGATTTATTGGACTTCTATGCCACCCTTCTCCCGAGGGACTCAGGGCGGCGCACAGGATAAAAACATACAACTACAAAAGTTGTAGCTTAGATCAACTGTACAACATTTGAAAACAACGAGCTGTAAGCATCCGAAGCCTGATCAAAAGCAGGATTGGCTTGGTTTAGACTAATCCCTTTCATTTTGTTAAATTGCAACTTCCGGAATTGTTAATCTTTGGCCACATTTGGATGAGGATACCGGGAGTTGCGATTCAACAATATTTAGAGTAGATAGGCAATCTCTTAAGACAAAGGCACATCTGGAATGTTGACAGCATGTGACAGATGTACTTTCATAGCCGATCACAAAACACTCATTTACTAGGATGTTCTCTATCATGTCTTGATAAGTTCAAGGGGGATTCCTGCAAATAGATACAAAGCAGCAGGCATTGTTGTGCAGCATGTTATCTTCCTTTTTTCTTAGGACCAGCCTCTTTCAAAAAGTGGGTAGCAATGAGTCTAGCAACACACCCATGACTACAAGTTTCCTCAGATCCCCCATTTCTCTCTAAACTTTATTCAAAAGAATTTCCAAGTGTGTACAAGAATCTTTGGCATAGATTCTATCTTCTTGAGGATATTTTTTATCAAATAATATTTGAAATGCTCATTTTTAGACCTGGCCAAGGCTACTCTCATTCAGCACTTCTCCATATTCTGTTTCCTGAAAATTCCAGGAAGCCAGAGATTGATTCATCAGTAGATCTATAATTTAAAACTTCCTCTCATCCTGCAATAGTGTCAATTCCAAAGAGAATATAGAAGATCTTGAAAAGACAAATGAAATGAATCCACTCTTAGGGTTTCAAATACAAATAGTCAATTAATGAAGTTTCCATTTATGGCAGCCTCCCTTAATCTAGCACTTTCCAATCATATTGCAACTACATTTCCCAGAATCCCCCGCTTGTATGGCTAAAGGCAGAAAATCCTGTTGGATTGAATACTGTTAAATTGGAGATGGCTGTCATAAAGAATTTAAGCTTCTATTTTTTGAAAACTAAAAATGAAAACTCAAGCGATAATGTAAAGATTATTTACAAAAGTGTCAAACGTATAAACAGCGAGAAGTTATAACCTGTAATATACAAACTCTGGAGAATGACATTAAGTATAAAGAAAGAAGTTGAGAACAAGCTTTTCCAACAAAGTAAATTGGATTCACTTAACCATGCCTAGCAGTCTCATTAAAGACTAATTAGACCAAGAAATTAAGGGAGCCAACTGAGTAGAGGAGACAAAACTGCACTTATTAGGCGGATCTCTGCTTAAGTATCCCTCACATTTACGGTATATCATGTCTCCAAGGAACAGACAAAGGAGTTCCCCCTTTCTTTCTCTTCTCTCAATGAATTTGCAAAGTATGCTAGACTAGCCAAAGTCATCCAGTGAATGGCTGAACAGGTTTCATTTTTATTCTCCTAGCAGATAGCCACTACTACAATGTTTGTTATGGTACAGGTAATTGCAGGATTCAATTTGGGCCAGTCACCAGGATCAAAGGTTTTGTCTTCTGAGCTTTCGGACTTGTGCTGGAGCCTATCTTCAGGGAACTTCTCCCTAGCAGAGTGTGTGCTATTCTGTGTGTGGTATTTATAATGCTTGTTGTAAGTGTTTTTTAAGATGTTGATTAGGGTGTGTTGTTGGCCGGCTTTTAAGTCATTAGCTGTTGTTTGCTTCTGCTGCCCACAGTGGTTTCTATGGGTCTAACAACCGGTTCGCTTGGTGTGGGCATTTTGCACGTGCGTATGAAGCACATGTGCGTGCCAAACGTGCTGCACACGCATCAGTTTGGGCCCCAAAATCAGCTGATTTAGCTATCGGCTCAGGCGAACCAGTAGCTTATCAGAACTTTGGTTCGCCCAAACCAGGCCAAACCGTTAGAAACCCAAAGGATCATTTGTCTTTTATCTTGTACCTGGTAGGGAGAGAAAGGAAGAAAAAAAAAGTACAAGGCCAAACACATGGCATTCCCTGCCATACATCAAAAACATTTAGGAAGCTGTAGAATGCAGCTTCCAAGAGCTGCAAGTGGGAATCACACACTGCCCAGAAGTTACCATATGAGGACAAATTATGCATTGTAAAGATCACTTGGAGGTGGGAGATACTTCCAATGTAATCTACTGAATCCCCTGCATGGATTGCCCCTCTGACTATGTAGGACAGACTCTGAGGAAGCTAACCACTAGACTGCAAAAACATAAGCGAACAGTGAGACAAAGAGACCCGAACTCACTGGTAGCCTTACACTGCCATGGACCAGGATATACATTCAATTTTGCAGTTACTAAGATTGTTGGATAAGCAGGCACAAAAACAGCCAGGGAAGTGATTGAAACCTGGGAAACAGGCCCCTTGTCAGTCAACAGGAGTGCTGATTGACAATCAGCCTATCAAGTACTGATGGTATGAGCTATGCTGGTGCAGTGGTTAGAGTGCAGTACTGCAGGCTATTTCTGCTGCCTGCCGGCTGCCTGCAATTTGGCAGTTCAAATCTCACCAGGCTCAAGGTTGACTCAGCCTTCCAAGGTGGGTAAAATGAAGACCCAATTGTTGTGGGCAATATGCTGACTCTATAAACTACTTAGTGAGGGCTGCACAGCACTGTAAAGCAGTATATAAGTCGAAGTGCTATTGCTATTGCTACTGCTACTTAGAAGGCGAGGGCTGGGAAGCACAAACAAATGACAGCTAATGACTTAAAAGCCAGCCATCAAACACACATAAAAAGCCACTTACCAGTATAACAGACAATATCACACGCAGAAGAGCTCACACTCTGCTAGGGAGAAGTTCCCTGAAGATGGGCTGTAGCACGAATCTGAAAGGTCTAAGATAAAACCTTTGATCCTGGTGACCGACCCAGATTGGATCCTGCAACATTATCCTGGGACACGTATATTTGCTTTAATTTGTGAGTACAAATAGTTCTCAATTTACAATTCATTTACTGCTTGTTCAAAGTTACAACGGCACTGAAAAAAATAACTTACAACTGTTTTCATACTTATGACTATTGCAGCATTCCCATGGTCATGTGATCAAAATCAGACACTTGGCAAATAACTCATACTTATGACAGTTGCAGTATCCTGGGGTCATGGGATCACCTTTTGCAACCTTTTTACAAGCAAAGTCAAAGGAAAGCCAGATTCACTTAACAACCAGGTTACTACCTTAACAACCGCAGTGATTCACTTAATAACTGTGGCAAGAAAGGTGATAAAATGGGTCAAAATTCACTTAACAACTGTGTCATTTAGCAACAGACATTTGGGCTCCACTGTGTTGTAGGTCAAGGACTACCTGTAATTGAACTTCACTGGGCTTGTCAAGAAGATCCTTAACAATGAAAGAGGACTTCATGGAAGAAGCTGAAACCAAAACTTCACAGGTGGTTTGGACTGATTCAGTAGACCTGGATCATTCTGAGAAGGGAGGATATCTATTCCACAGGCAGAATAGGGAAAAACTCAAAGGATTAGCTGGGCTCAGTGTTGTCTCTCTCTTACACATGCTACTCCACTCACCGTCAGTGCTTTCTACATCAGAATCAAAAAAAGGCTCATAATCTTGGCTTGGAGAATCTTCGTCCATCACGAACAGACCTAGAAATTGATAGTTATCTTAAAATACAGAATGACAGTGGTTGTCCATACAAGATCCCTCATGATATACCCGTCCCTCAACATAAATGTTCATTGTCATACCAGGTGAATGGAAATGCTGCCGTTCTCCTATCATCATTTTTTTTAGAATTAATCTTTTTGTATCCAAAAATAATACCATCATAGTTGGAAGGTATCAACAAGCTTGTATGAACACTAAGATTTTCTAAATACAGCACAATTGATGGTGTGTGTGTGCGTTTGAAACAAAAACCAGTTAGAACTAATCATGCGCAATAGAATAGTTTTCAGCAATTGACTTGGAACCTGAAACAAAGCCCACTTCAGTGGCTGCTTGAAGGTCCTATCTTTTATTTTAATTTACAAATTTCCTTGAAGACAAAGGTAGAAAGTAAGCCTCAACCCCAGGAGTGGGTTTCAGCCAGTTCGGCCCAATTTGGAAGAACCATTTGTTGGATTTTGCGCAGTTCGGAGAACTGGTAAATTGCACTGGCTGGTTTTTGGAAAAAAAAAAAAGGGGGGGGGAGGCTGCTGGGCCCTTCCATCCCACCTGCAGTCTATCGCTACCTTTATTCACTGTGTTTGCAGCATATCTGAGCTGCTTTTCCACCTAGGCTGGGGCTTCTGCAGGAAGTTTGTTTTTTAAAGAAACAAATTTCCTGCAGAAGCTTCTAGGTGGAAAAACAGCTACTGCACTCTGCCCTGCCCATCAGCTGTGCCTACCATTCTTGTCTTAATGCCTCCATTTACCTCTATATACTTCTTTGTTCATGTTTATGTCTATACCTATATCTGTTATCTTAAATATGATTGATAGATAAATAAATAAATAAATAAATAAATAAATAAATAAATTAAAAAAAAATAAAGGTAGCTATGGCATGCAGGGGTGTGGGAGGGCCCACATTTTAAAAAAATTAAAAAATATTTTTAAAATTTAAAATTTTTTTACAAAACCGACCACCTATCTATGCCCACTAAGCTATGCCCATAGAATGGCTGGTAAAAATTTTGAAACCCACCCCTGCTCAACCCTCAGGTGAGGCAAGAACAATATGAAATGGAGGAATGGATGGAGAAGTAATATAAGTACACTGTGAACAAGATGTCTTAATAGCTTGGTTAGTAAATGTGAATTGAAGTTTACATTATAGTAACTAAATGAGTCTATAGACCTTCCCTTCATACATACTCCTTTCATGTCAGCAGATGAAAGAAATGCACTTAAATATGAGAAGCCAATTTTAAAAGGAAGGTATTAATTGGAGGACATTAAAGAGAGCCAGGATAATACAATGGCTAAAATAGTAAACCAGAAAGTGTTAGACCATGAGTTCTAGTCCACCCTTAGGCAGGGAAATCAGTTGGAGGACTTTGAGGCAGACAATCGTTTCAGACTAATCTGCCTTAAAAGATTGTTGTTGTGGGAAAAATAGGAAATGGGAGTATTATGCATGTTATAAAAATGTATTTTATAATTATGTGTAAAATAAAGATGGGACACGTCAAATAATGTTATAGCACATACAGTATTTCGGCTTATACAAGTAGTTCTTGACTTACAACCATCCATTTAGAAACCACTTTACAATGACTATGATAATTATCACTATTGTTGTATGTACGCTGAGAGCTTATGCACTGGAGACAAATTCTTTGTATGTCTAATCACACTTGGCCAATAAAGAATTCTAAAACTTGAACAGCACTAAAAAAAAAGGCTTATGACCGGCACTCTCACTTACAATGGTCACAGCATCCCCATAGCCATGTGATCAACATTTGGTCACTTGGCAGCAGGCATTTATGATGCTTGCAGTGTCCTGGGATCGTGTGATTGCTGTTTGCAACGTTTACAGAGCGCTTTTGATAAGCAAAGTCAATGGGAGAAGTCGGATTCATTTAACAACTATGGCAAAAAAGATCACAAATACAGGCATGACTCACTTAATAACGACCTTGCTTAGCAATAGAAATTCTGGTTCCAATTGTAAAATTTTAACTTTTAACATTAATTGGGCTTGATTATTTGATTGTTTTAATTTGTTTTTAATTGTGTCTTGTTGCAGTTTTAATTGCCCTGTACACCGCCCTGAGTCTTTGGAAAAGGGCAGTATATAAATTTAACAAACAAACAAACAAACAAACAAATAAATAAATAAATAAATAAATTGTAGTCATATGTTGAGGATTATCTGTATAACCCTCAATGCAGTTTATAAAGCTATAGCAAAGTTTAAAATATGAAAACAATAAAATCAAAATCAATAGTTAAAAGGCTTAGCAAAAAAAGATTCTTTTTTTATTCACTTAAATTCTAGAAGAAGGTGGGAGGCCAAACAGATAGCATTTCATACATGACGTATACACACACAACCTAATATTCTCAGGCAATAAACGTTCTGTTCCTTCTCTGAACTTTGGCTGTTCTGAATTGCTCCACGGTTACTTGCTGAACAACCAGAATCAGAATAGTTTGAAGGAGGAATATTTTGGGATGTTAGGCTTTGCACAACTAATGACCTACTTTTCAAGCAAGTCAAAATATATTGTCAAGCAGTGTGACTTTGTAGTCTGATTGTTAGATCTATTTCTGGAGAGACTATGGTTCCATCCCTCAATCACATATCTTATTTAGATTAGTTATTTCCTTTTAGTCTATCTCAAAGAGGCCTGATGAAGATAACAACAGTGACTGTGGTAGATTGTTTTTTAAACAAACGGTCTTATTATCTCAAGCACTCCTAATGCCACATGCCTGTGTTTATTATTGATGTTTTATTAAGGTCAACAAAAGAGGCCTTCTTAAAGGCATCCCTTTGACCTGATTTTCTGAGCTCCATTCACTGGGCTTCTATCTTATTTCAAAACTGTAGAATGCACTTTAAGGCAAATCACACTCCTGCTCTTTCCACTTTTATGAAAGGAGTCCAGAACTTTCCCTTCAGATTTTTCAGTTTCAACTTTCTTAATAATTCTTGTTAATTGTTTTATTTTAAGGTGTTCTGGCCTTTTGAGTGCTTTATGGGAGGAAATGTAAAATATAAATCAAGACAAATGGTAGAAGGAAACCAAATTGGCCTGAAAGGAGGACAG
>JANHFQ010003620.1:91350-102582 GCA_032468035.1 Aparallactus werneri
AAACCATGCCCTCACCAACAGCATGAGGAAAAGCTTCTCTTGAAATAATCTCCAGGGAAGGTTCACTATGCTCAGATTTGTTTTGCTGAGAGATGAAACTACATCATATACTTTCAGGTCACTCCTGAGGGAAGGCAGGAATATGTCAGGATAGAGACACAGAGCACAACTATTTGATTCAGAGTGTCCTACTCTATGTCCTCCAGATTTCTTATAATCTTATTGTCATCCAGCACATTTGCAGGATCTCCACTGCCAGCACTGCTAAGAGCATTTAGGCCAACTGAGGAAGACTGAAACCTGGCTGCAGCCTGCAGGAAATTAATTGTGCTCCACAAGACAGACTCAGTGACTCAAAATGCAGCCTAGGAGACATGGGACAATGTACTTTGCAAGTTGCATGCCAACACACCTCTTCACACAACCCAACAATCTCCACTAGTATCAAATGGGTTCTCCTAAGACGGGAAGCTAAAGTATCTTTCTGTACTCTTTAGGCTTCACTTGGAACAGTTGTGTGCATTGAACAACAGAAAGAGAGGCTAAAGGTTCAGAGGGCAAGATACAAAGAAACACCCATCATGGAGCCACTGGATGCAGTAGCTAAGACTAGAAGTCCTGAAAGTATTCCATCTCCTTTTTCAGTTGTGCACTCACAAGAGGCTTCTATTCCAATCGCTTTCGGCAATATGAGTGAAATGCCTTTAAGAATTCTGAGGATTCTCAAATTAAGCTACATGAAATGATTCTCAGCACCTGAAAAAGTGGTATCTAAATGTAATTTATTACATCTATAAAATTGATACAAATTATTGGGACTATATAAATTCACACTTAAAATAGCTGTACTGTACCTTTCAAAATACAAAACTAATCTGAAATATTAAACTTCTATATATCAACCTATCAATGAGATCTTCAGCTGAGACTTGGCTCTGAGCTGCAGCAGATAAATAGTTGGGCCTTTTTGGCAGAAGATCCCCAATTGTGGAACATTTCATCCACAACTCATTTATCCAGAGTTTCATTTTGTTCCCAAAATGAAATTGCTCTCCATTTTTATTAGGAAATTGCTTTTTCAGGGGACTTTTAAATGATATTATTTCATTTTTTCCCCTTTCAAGCTCTGACACACCAACAACTGGTTATTCTGCTTTCCTTCCATTGGTTTATTAGCTATAATAAAATAGCCCTGTTAAATTTTTTTGCTTGTTGATTTGCAAGTCCTTTTTAGCAGAAAAATAAAATATAAAGGCCAAATGGGAGGGAGAGAGATGAATGCAAGGGACTATGCATAATTTATTTATTTATTCTCAAACTGCTACCCACTGTTCTGTCAAAACTAATAACTTTGGATGTGCCTTCTCACTTCAGCAGAGGCAAGTTTTCTCACAACTGTAATGATAGGAAAGGAAAAGTGCTACTCGGGCACAGTTAGTGTGTATCCTGCTAAAGAATGTGATGTGAAGCTAGTGCCTTCAGGCATGTTACTAAGCCTTAACCCAATGTGGCTTTTCTTATTATACAAGTCTACACTATTCATTCTAAAACTATATTTAAGCAAGTCAAGGTTTGGCACAATATGTGAATCAGGTTGCTTTTCTTAACAGATCCAGTTAAAATATAGGTAGTTTTTTACTTACAACAGTTCGCTCAGTGACCGTTCGAAGTTACAATGGCACTGAAAAATGTGACATATTACCATTTTTCATAGTTACAACCTTTGCAGCATCCCCATGATCGTGCGATCAAAATTCAGATGCTTGGCCACTGGTTCATATTTATGTTACTGTTTCCCAAGGTCATGTGATTATTTTTTGTGACCTTCTGACAAGCAAAGTCAAAGGGGAAACAAGATTCACTTACCAACCAGGTTACTAACTTAACTGCAGTGATTCACTTAACAATTGTTGCATGTAAGGTCATAAAATGGGACAAAACTCACTTAAATGTCTCACTTAATAACATAACATTTTGGGCTCAATTGTGGTTGTAAATTGAGGATTACCGGTATAGTCCGCTACACTCTTAATATTTATTATATATTCAGCCATCCGGTGGTTATATTTTAACACCCCTGGGTCTTCTATCCAGATATTGGCTGGCAGGTCTTGGGAGTTAAAGTCTGACACAACTGGAGAATATCTCGCTGGGACTTGTTATAGAACTTAAAAAACATCACAAAACGTCATGTGATGGCAATGTAATGCTGTGGGTTTGACATCCATGCTCTATGCTGTAATTTCCACAGTATTGTCTAAGCCAGGCTTTTCAAGTAAAGCTTTGGGGTAAGCAGCCTACTGGATTGATATTTGACATATATTTATTGCAGGCTACTTGAAACGATTTATAGAAAAACAAGCTATAAATGCCAACTTGTTGCACAGTGACCTACCAGTAGTGTCACTAGGAGGTTCTCTTCCACTAGGTTGTTCCAGTTCAGTCAATGTATTTCTGTCACCTTCATCATCTTCATCTTCATGTTCTTGGCCTCCCGAAGCCTGAGGCAGGCCTCCCTGGGAGGCTGGCGTCCTGTGTGGGGCGGGTTCATCTGGAGCATAAGTAAGAGGGTAACTTTGGGAATAGGATCCTTGTGGGGGAGGTGGATGAGGGTTTGAGGGAGGGCGGGCAGCATAGGTGAAAGCAGTGGTTTTATGAACCACTGCAATATCTTCGAGGTAGCATTGAACGGCATCTGCTAGAGCCCCACTCCCATGCTGCGCATAGCTGTAGTTGCCAGGGGGTGGTGCCCGGAAGGCGGTGAGCAAAACAATTTCATTGCCTGTTTGACGCCGGTACTGTTCTGCTGCAGCTACCAAGGCTACCCAATTTTCCTTATGATTATCTGCCATATCTGTCATCCTGCAGACAAACAAGGATACTGAGATTAAACCATTGCACAGTGGAACAGAACTCATCCATAGTTAAAAAGCTGAGCTGATGAAAATAATAAATATTCACAGGAAGAAAAAAAACACCTGTTTCTAAGCGACACAAATACCGCACTGCAACAGGCATTCAAATTCACACAATGCCTTTTTTAAAAAGACAGCTTCTGCTGCCTATGGTTGTTTTTGCCCAGTCGAAAAGCAAAATACTTTTAGTCAATTTGCCTAACCAATTAATCAGCTGAATGTCACAGCCCAGGTTCGCCCTGGGGCACTTTTATGAGACCAGGAATGTATAGAAGGCAAAGAAACCTGGTCTGTCTCAGAGAGGGAATTCAGTTTAGCAGCTTAACCAGAGCCTGAATTCAGAACACCTGGAGCAGGAGTTAAAAAGAAAAAGTTAAGAAGCTGCCAAGAACAGCCTGTATGAAAACCAAGAGAAACCAAAGCATATCTGGAAGAGCCAAAGAAGCGGGACCCCTCTGGGTTTTCACGGAGAGAAGCAGCCAGAGCAAGAGCTTGCAAGAGGCAAGTAAGCAAACCATGATTGTGTGCAGGGGAGAAAGTAGAGTTCAATTAATCAGGACCGCTCTGGAAAGAGCATGCACCGGACGTGGGGGAGTGGGGTGCAGAGAAGGCTATGCAGGGAGGAAAGCCCCCTTTTCCAACGGGGTAGAGCCAAAAAGGGCACCAAAGCAAATGATACAGTCCTGGGATGAACAAGGGGGTGGACACATACCGACCGACCGACAGACAGACAGACAGTACTATGAGGAAAAAAGGACGTCCCCCGGCACAAATCTTTCCTTTTTCTCCCCAGCCCCCCGAGCAGGGCTCCGAAAGGAAGTGGTGGGAGGGTGACGCATATTACCTTCTCCTACCTCTTATTTCTTTTTCCCCCTCGCTTAAGCACCGGAGACCCGTCCCTCCCAGCCCCCTTGGGGGTCAGCAGCCGCAATCCTGACCTCTCACCTTTAACCCTTCCCAGGACACTTATGCCACCCCCTCCTCCTCCTCTTCTAAACAACAACCGCCACCTCCCCCTCCCCACCCCCAAGACTCCGCCTCCTCCGACAGCCCTCATAAGACATGAAACCAGCGCCCACACACTGCCCTTTTCAAAGATGGAGGGCGGGGAACAAAGGAGGGCGTGAGGGGGAGGGGAAAGGAATTGAGAACGTCGATTGGCCTTCTTATGCCCGACCCAAAGATGGCATCGGAAGGGGAGGTTTTCCTCATACGCATGCGTGTGATTGTTTATGAAACCCGGTTCACATTAAATATTAAATTCATTTATTTATTTTTACATTTTGAGGGCTATCAAAATCCGAATGGCGGTGAAGAGATACCGATAATTCTAGAGAGGGCAAATTAGAAGAGAGGGAGGAAGGTACGTGTGACTATGAACTTAGTAGGGAAAACCGCCGAACTTTTTATAAGGAGGAGGCGAGAGAGGGACTCAAGATACCCACGTGAAAGTTGAAGAATCTCAAGTTTAAAAGAATCTCTGTTTAAAACGTGGCACTCTCGCACAGAATTTCCGCACGCGATTTAAACCGTATCCGCCAGGAGTCACTATCGGATTGCTACAGGCAGGGCGACTAAAACTCTGCACATTTCTAAGAGAAATTGTTGCTATGCTGCAGATATTCTAAAGAACAGCAGGTGGCAGCAAAGAGACAGAAGATTCTAGGCCAATCTTGGCTACTTGAAGATTTGTGGACTTTAACTCCCAGAATTCCACACAATTTAAAGTGGTCAAGGTTGATAAAACGTTTATCTAAGCCCGGGGTCTCCAACCTTGGCAACTTTTAAGACTTGAAGATCTCAACTCCCAGCTTTGCTGGCTGAGGAATTCTAGGAGTTGAAGTTCAAAAGTCTTAAAGTTGCCAAGGTTGGAGACCCCCTGCTCTAAGCTACTTGCTGCCATCGCCTGGTCAGACTTGGGAGTCCTTGTTGCTAGTTCCGGAGACTGAGATCCCTCGCTTCATCATGCTTGCCATATTTTTTTTAAAATGTATTATTGATATTATTCTGATTTATTTGCTTGCTTGTGTGAGCTATAGTCATTGAGAGCTGGGCGGCATTTATTAGGGTTCATCGTACAGCCAGCCAGATATTTTTTATTTTATTTTATAAAATTTCTAAGCCGCCCAATCCTTGAGGACTCAGGGCGGCGTACAGAATCTAAAAAAACATATAAATATAATAAAACCCCATACAACAATAGTTAAAAAATAATAAAAACCTGAGTGGGATGTTTATCCTCCACCGGCCGGCTGAAAAAGCCACGTTTTTATTGCTCGGCGGAAGGTGAGGAGGTCCGGGATGATCTGGATCCCAAGGGGCAGCTCGTTCTATATTAAGACTGGATTTGGAATTTTTATCCACCTGTTCATCCTTCGCAAGGATCTAGGATAGGTATATCTTGTTTGATGGTGCGGACTCCGTTATTACGGAGTTCCTTCCGCAGGGAGTTAAAGACCTGTTTATTTGAGTTGGCCGGCTTGTTTTGAGGGGGGGTTTATAATGTTTTATTCTAAATTTTTAACTGTTTTAATAGGGCTTTTTATTTAATTCTATTTTAATTGTATAGTTGTATTTTAATTATGCCCAGTACACCGCCCTGAGTCCCAGGAGAAGGGCGGTATAGAAATCTAACAAACAAACAAACAAACAAATAAATAAATAAATATTACAGTCTCAAACTCCCACAACTTCAACCTCAAACTGTCCACTGTGGACCTCACCCCTTTCCTAAGAGGTCCATAAAGGGGGCGTGCATAAGCGCACCAGCGTGCCTACCGTCCCTGTCTTATTGTTTCCTATTGCCTATATATACTTCTTTGTTCAAGTTTATGTTTATACCTGTTATCTTGTTCATGATTGACAAATAAACAAACAAACAAACAAACAATATGGCAAGCAATATAAAAACACAACAAAGTGGCAATTATAACAATAACAATACAGCAGCAACAATAATAATAACTTATTCTATGTCTGAAAAACCAGATCAGGTCCTGCTTATATATATAAAGGTAAGTAATAAATAGTGGGGAGCTAAACATCAAATTGAGAAGACAGAATTGCAGTAAGTCTTTCTTCTTTCTTATTAATAATAATAATAATGTGTAATTACAAATAACAAATTTATCTATTTTATAACAGTAAATATGAATAGGAAATATAAATTCTGCATTTATCCTGAGAACCTTTTTCATTTTATGTAAATCTCTCCTGTATCAATAAAATATTGTTGCATTTCTTATCTGATTCTAGTTTGATGCTAAATGTACCTCAAAATCTTCTTCCAAAAAGTCCTGCTGAGCAAACTTAATCAGCCCACTTTGCTTTGTGTTAGGGATAAAACCAGTTTTAAAAGGCTCTTCTCCAGTCATAACAAGGTATCTTTATCCATTTCTCACATAATAATGATCTATGCTATTTGTATAATTTCCCTAAGTATGGCGGCATTTTAGTATAAATATTATGGTAAAAATATTTCTAATAGTTTTGCCCATCTTTAAAACTAGGGTTCCAATTTGCACAGAAGACAAGATTGTAAATCATTTGAATGTTCTGAGCTCCTGGCAGGCTAGAAAGGTTGTTAGAAAAACCACCGTATGCAAAAGATACAACCCACAGAGCCTGTATAAGGTCAAGGATATTTAGCACAGCAGTACATGTAATGAGGAGATGAAATCAATGGGACTTAACTTGTTTAACCAAGCACTTTAGTTCCACTGCTTTCAAAGGGAGACTTTGATGCAACTAACTCTCATGGGTTGTGACTATAATGTTTACATAAGCTAATTAAATTGTTGTAGACATTATTTTTGCTTATGTGAATATAAATTTTGCTACATACTAGAGTGTAATGTAGTTCATCCAAACCCTTATAACTTATTGGAAACAGAAAAAATAACCAAGGATATTGAAACTTTATGATGAAATTGTTCATTAATGATGCATCATCTATATTTCATGAACATATTCTCTGCATGTATACAGGGGTGGACAATTTTTTAAATGTTAGGGCTGCAATAGTGGGACAGTGAAGAAATTATGTAATTCAAAGGGGGAAAAACCCCTTTTGCCTATTTTCTTTTTTAGGAATGATGGGTTTTAAAGACCATGTCCAAATTGTTTTCAATTGCATGGTTTTACTTACTCTGGAGCTTGCTTATAATTCTTCCAAATGCATGCCATATTGCTATAAAGCATAGATATATAAAAAGTTATCAGAAAAGATTAAACAAACAGATTTCTCTATTGTTGTTTTCTTATATTTACAGTTTGGAAAGTTGTGAGGTCAATAGTAGCTTTGTTCCACATGCTAGTTTCTAAGCAATAGTAAATAGATTTATTCATAGACATTTCCTTTTCTGAAACATTCTTTCATTCAACAATTCCCCATTGAGGTTTTGATACTGACAGACCAGATTTATGAGGATTTGATTTAGTCAAACCATGAACCATGATATGATGCTTGAATAACAGCAAAGAAGAACAGGTCTAATTAAAACATTCAAGTAGTCCAAAATAGGGAGCTGCTAAAAGACTAAGCTCTTTGGAGGGGGGACACTTGGTCTCCTATTGCTTTCTTGAATATTTATGAGGGAATAAAAGTGACAAGATGGGACCACAAAATGAAAGCAGTAAGGCTTCTTTTAATTGATTTCAAAACAACAGGGTAGCCATATGGAGTTGTTTAGGGAGATAAAGCTATGTAGTCTGGTATTTAACCTAACACTCCAACTTAACCATGAAGAGGAATGTTCTGTAATCACTCCAACTGAATGAGTTTAAGATCACTTACAGGACTAGAAGTTGTAAAGAATTCTGATTTTATGGAGAACTGTAACTTCTTTTAGCCAAATATATTTACATTGTTAGCTTTAGAGATAGGAGAGATGGGACATAGCATGTGCTCATTTCCTCCTTTATATTTACAATTACAAAGTTTTAAATGATTAAAAAGAGTTACAATATACTATTCTGAATCCAGAATTTGACACAATGCTGAGAATCCTCAACCTATATAAGGGCAGTTTTTAAATTTAGATTTCTAAATATCTGTTATATAAGGGTAAAATTATCTAGAAATTTTTATATTTACATTTCTGTATTTTGTAACTTCATGTGGTGCCAAGAAAATGAATTTGCCAGCATTTTAAAGACATTTTTTCTGAACAATTGTTCCACACTGATTCATTGGCTACATTTTTCAAAACCATAATCCAAATGGATATAATGCAGTCTTTTTAATGATTATCCATCAGTCTATCAGTCTTCTAAGCATTATAAGTAGTATCTATGCTAAACAACTATACAATAAATTGGTTGACTGGATCAATTTACAGCATATTTTGGCAGATGAGCAAGCAGGCTGTAAAATTGGACATTCTGTTCTTGTCCTTGCCCTTATACTGCAACATTTGACTGAAAAATATTTGTCCAAGCCATGTTTTGCATTATATAACAACATTCATTGGCTTTAGATTTGCATTTGGTTTTATTTCCAGAAAAAGGTCGTAGGGTAAATTGATAAATACTGGTACCTTTTTGTAGATGGAAAGTTAATATTGTTAATGCATGACTTTTATGAGAATTCTAGAATACGTATACTCTCAAGAGTGCAACAAGGTTGCACAGTATTTTCTCTCTTTTGTTTAATTTCTGTATTAATTCTGTTATAGCCAAAACAACCAAATTAGGGCAATATCTTCAGAAATTAGCCAACTGCAACCTACTGTGGGAAGATGATGTAGACCAGGGGTGTCAAACTGGTGGCTCACAGGCCGGATGTGTTTCACTCCAGCTTTGTAAAGGGGGAAATAAGTCATGATACATCACGTGATGCTGCAAGTTTGACACCTGTGATGTAGACTTTCTCTCAAAAACATTTCAATCAACAAACCCTGGGTGCCCTAGTCAATTATTGTTCTGAGGAAGCACTTGAGATCAACCACACAGGTAGTTCTCATTTAACTATGGTAATTGGAACTGACATTTCTGTCACTAAATGATGTCATAAAGCTCAATGTCACATGACTAGGTTGACTAATGATGGCAATTGCAGCAGTTCCAGTTACTATCAATAATGAATCCTGCATAATAACAGCATCCTGTGGTAATATGATTGCCATTTGCAACTTCCTGCCAGTTTTCCCATTGACTTTGCTTGTCAGAAGCTGACAGTGAAGGTCACAAATGATGATTACATGACCTCAGTACACTGCAACGTCTTAATTGTGAGCCAGTTGCCAAGTGCCTGAATTGCAATCACATGGCTCTGGGGATGCTGTGATAGCTGCAACTAAGAGGAGCCATCATAAGTTTCTCTCAGTGTTGATATAATTTTGAACAATCACTGAACAAGTGTTCATTCAAGAATGACTACAATTCCAAAACAAATTAATCATTACAATATGAACTAGAATGCACATGTGGTAGTTGAATGCTGGTAAAAATCTTCAAATATTTGGGCACGGTCTTCCCTAGATTCGCTAAACCTACTGCACTTCATGTTATGTAATATGCAAATTTCCAATGAGGACATTGTAAGCTAGATGTCCCTGAAGAAGTGTGGATGGCATTACAACAAAGATTGGTGGCCAGGAATAGAGTATTGTTTTTGGAAAGTTACAAATTGACTGAGGATCTAGATGGGATTTTGAAATTAATTAAATGAATCTTTCTCATGAGGAAATGACAGTGGCTAAGCATAAGGACTACCTGAATTTGCTTTGGATCCTATATTTTGATTCCACAAGAGAAATCATTATTCCTTTCTATTGTGCACCTAGGAAAAAATGGATTCAGTTCTGGGCATCATATTTTACAAAGAACACTGACAAACTGGAACATGACCAGAACATGACAATCAAAAATCTGGAAAGAGTTAAAAAATAAATAAGGAGGAATAGTTGAAGTTCTTGAGTATGTTAACTGGGAGAGGAGAAATTGTGGAGAAACTTATAACTATCTTCAAGTATCTGAAGGGCTACATGCAGAAGACAGAATAAAAAAGCAATGGGTTTAAATGACAAGGAAGTAAAATCCAATTGGACATTAGTTCAAAATTCAATTGTATTATCAAAATTCAATGTATTACACATAGGTCAATTTAAATAACACTCCCCCACCTTGGACAGTATATCATAGGCATTGTGATTGTGATGGATTATCAGTGAATGGTGATTTTCATATTATTGCGCCAATAGTTATGGAGTTACGGGCCTATGGGCTCAGGGTGGTGTACTTAAATGCCAGGTCAGTGGTTCATAAGGCCCCCCTCATGAAAGAACTTATCGAGGGGGAGTCCGCTGACCTGGCATGCACTACGGAGACCTGGTTGGGCCTGGAGGGAGGAATCCCTCTGAACGATCTCTGCCCACCAGGTTTCTGTGTGTTTCATCGCCCGAGGGCCCAGGGTATGGGCGGGGTGGTGGTGGAAATGGTTATCAGGGAGTCCTTAGTTCCACGGGAGGTCACCGTCATGCAGGTAGGCGGATGTGAATCCCTCCACCTGAGGTTCGGTCTGAGGGTTCAGATGGATGTGTTGTTGCCATACCTTACGCCCAGCTGCATCACAACCGCCCTGCCCAGGCTGCTCAATGTTCTCTCCGGGTTGGCGGTTGACTGCCCCAGACTGATGGTTCTGGGGGATTTCAACCTACTGTCCCTGGGGAGTTCATCTGGGTTGGCCCGGGATTTCATGGCTTCCATAACAGCCATGGACCTGACCCAGATTATCAACGGACCGACTCATGAGGGGGGGGGCACATGCCCGACCTTGTATTTTTATCTGGATGGTGGCTAAGTGATCTGGGAGGGGGATCTCCATCTAGTTCCTCTTGTCGTGGTCAGATCACTATTCACTGCGACTGGGCTTCCAGTATGGTTCCGCCCCAGGCACCTTATGGAGCCAGAATGGTTCCTTTGGGTGCTTGGGTCTGTACCCGCTCCCCTCACTCACGGCTCGGTCGATGCCTTGGTGGAAGCATGGTAGAGTGCAGCCGCTGAGGCGCTTGACCGAACTGTTCCCATGTGGCCCCTGACCCGATGCCGATCCCGAGGAGAGGTCCCAAAAAAAAAGGTTTTGCGAAGACATTCTGAATTTCTCCAGCCAAATCAATAAAGGAGTTCAAAAGTTCAAATCAATAAACAAGTTCAAAAAGTTCAGTTTCCCATGGGAAAGTTCCACCTCCTTTAAAAACAATGTCTATTTCACAAAAGCATATTCAGCAAAATATATATTTCCTTTCAAATTGTCTTACTTTCTCCAGCAGAGGTCAGCAACTCAATCCAGTAACTTTGTTTCAAAGAAATTTCAAAA
>JANHFQ010003621.1:31954-41979 GCA_032468035.1 Aparallactus werneri
CACAAAGAACACCAGGATATGTAGGCTGCACTGCGCATGTCAGCATTTGAAAATAAACAAGTGGCAGTTGACAAGAGCTTCTACCAGCACTTGACACTAGATGAGACTTGAGCTTCTAGCCACCACCTCAAAGCCCATGCAGCAATGCCCCAATGCCCACTGAGCAACCCCGCTCACACTTAATTCAAGTAAGGAGTGCCTTTGCCCCTTTTATGCCACTGCTTGCTCACCTACTGGCAGTGGCTCCCACGCTTCGAGCTGCCGATGCCCCCGCCATCTTCCATATGCCTCCTGCATGCCATGGCCCTCCTGCTGTGTCCACCAGCAACAGCTGATTTGCACCACTGTAAAACCAGAGGAATAGCGGTGGTACCGCTACTCCTCTGGTTTGACAGCGGTGCAAATCAGCTGTTGCCGGTAGCCAGTGGCTCCAGGATGCTACATGTCGGCGCACTGAAGGAGCCTCTAGCCAGGCTATCCATGCTGCCATCCCCACCACCTTCTACATGCCTCCTGTGCCCAGCCTATGGATGTGGTATAAATGCCCACTGACTGCCACTGTCAAGCCCTGGCTGCAAAACAAACTCCCGCCACTGGACTGCAGAAAGTGGTGGAAACAGCTGTGCTGGAAGCTGCTAAATATACACCTAGCTCACGGCCCCTTACAACAGCCAAGTGCTTAATGTACTCCCGCAACAATC
Source organism: Aparallactus werneri (assembly GCA_032468035.1). Classification (NCBI taxonomy): domain Eukaryota; kingdom Metazoa; phylum Chordata; class Lepidosauria; order Squamata; family Lamprophiidae; genus Aparallactus; species Aparallactus werneri. Next base: position 32,656 of record JANHFQ010003621.1, read on the forward strand.
TTGGTTAAATAAGCGGCTATGAGTTGATCAAAACGAACCCAGAGCTGATAGGTGCTTACTTAAACAGAGGGGGGTCGCAGGACTGCAGAAACCTCTGGGAACAGCTGCTGTAAGCGGCCATTAGCTGGGTGTTTCTTTTGCAGCTGGCTCAGCCATTCCCACCACTCTCTTCGCTTCTGTGGCCCTCATGGTTAAAATAAGCAGCTGTGAACCATCTGTACACAATGAAGTCCCAGCCACAAAACAAATGGACAGCTGACAGCCACTTATTTAAACAGAGCGGGCCATGGGACCAGAGAAGTGGTGGAAATGGCTGCACCACCTGCAAAACAAATGTCCAGCTCACGACCACTTACAGCAGCCATTCCCAGAGATTTCTGCAGTTAAGCAGCCCCCTTGGTTTAAATAAGCAGCTGTGAGCTGGGCAAAACAAATAGAGAGCTGATAGGTGCTTATTTAAACAGAGGAGGCTCCAGGGCTGCAGAAACACCCAGCTCACGGCCACTTACATCAGCCGGAATTAACTTCAATCAGCTGTTCCGCAGCACGAGGAAGACAACAGGGGGAAACGATGAACAGGAGGAAGAGGAGGCAACAAGATGAGAAAGATCAGGGACAGAAGGGGAAACAACACTAAGAAGAAGAGGAGGAGGAGGGAAGAAGAGGAGGAGGGTAGAGAAGGGGGAAGGGAAAGAAGATGATGAAGAGGAGGAGAAGGAGAAAAACCATGGAAGAAGAGGAGGAAGAAGAGGAGCAGGCACAAGAACACTATCCTTCATTTTTAAAAAAAAAACCCAGGCAAGGCCGGGTAATCAGCTAGTACCTCATAAAGGTTTTTAGTATTGAAAATGCCATCCGTGAAGAGGAGGAGGACTCAAGAATTGTGTTCCATTCCCTGTATTGATCTGTAATTTTTAAACCAATGTTCTTTGATACTGACAAGAATCAGAGTAATTGTAAATAATACTTGCCGATTTTAGCAGAAAATATATTGTTTGAAATGCTGAGCTCTTGGGAATTATGGCTTCATCCATTCTCTCTTGGTTTAAATTGCTCTAATTTAAAGGTGCAACTACTGTTGCAAATGGTAGTCTCAGGAGGATGGATTTAAAAGGCCAATTTCAATAACTGATTTACATCTAATTAACCCAATTTGAAATAGGCATTTCCAGAACGATTTTGCAAGCTGGTTCACTAGTATGCTTGTAATGTTTGTATGCTTGCAACTGAAAAGAGTAAAATTATGTGATAATTACTACTTTGTGATTCTGGTATAAAATCTGTTGTTTACATTCAGTTTGGGTATTTAGTTTTAATAAACAGCACTTTGGATTATTTATAAATCAACCAACTAACAAATTTCTTTATATAATTCAAACATCATCCAAATTTGGACCATTAAGCCTAATTGCTTTTTGCATATCAGAATTAATTTTGCATGGAAACAACAGATTTCTGATCGACCTTGTGCATGCAAGATCAATGAACAAAGTAACTTATTTGATAATGAATGTGCTGTACATAATTTGGAAGCTGAACAAACTTCCATCCAAGGAAAATATACAGTATTGGAATATTCTAGATGCAACAGCTGATTCTTACTGAGAAAATTCAAGAATAATAATATAACTGCTGTGCTTCAGACTAATAAGCTATAATTCACATGAATAAATATTAGTTTGATTTATCTTTTAATGTTAATCAAAGTTACATTTTCAAGGTTAACATGCAAAGTGGAACAATTATTTTGAGGATCTCACATTTCTTTAATTTTTTAATACTATTTTTATACTAATTTAAAAATTCAGTACAAAATGTGTACAATAGGGAAAATTAGATTAAAAACACTGTAATGGAGCCCATCTCTCCAAGGTATTCTCATGCTTTCTCCAATGCCAAAGTTCAAATGCATCAACACGCCTAATATGTTGCAAAGTTCAACTTTCACTTTCACAGAGGGTCATGTGAAATATTATGGCTTGCACAGTTCTAATCTCCGTAGGTATAGACATATCATAGCATTTGAATATCTTCTGAATAGCATTTGAATACCTTCCTACCTGTCTCTTCTTTTGAATTCCTAACTTTGGAATTAAACTAGATGTGATCTGATGCATGAAGCAATTTGTAGATCCTAGGGGATCTCCGCTCTGGATCTGACTGTATGGTGGTTCCCTTCCCTGCCACTATAGAGTAATGAATAAAGCATATGAAATTTATGAATGCACAAATGTTATGTTTATAAGGTTTTCATGGCTGTCCTACCAAGTACTAGTCTGGGATATATTTCTTGGATGCTTGTTCCTTTACTTTTGCTATAAAAGCCAGACTGCCATCTTTAAGGTTGGTTGTTCTATCTGTTATCATTAGTTTGATCTTCTTAGCATTTAAAGAATGTACAGTTTCTTCATCTGTTCTAACACGACCACGGCTTTGCATCTTAGTATTAAATGCACTTCTGTTTATAAAAGAACAGCACTGTTTTCTTTTAATAAAACTTTCACCATAGTTTGATATTTGGATATTAGGAAAAGGAGCACAAAAAATGTGCAAACTCTGAGCACCCTCTAGTGGTCTCTAAAATGCTATCCCTGCAGTTATATACATATTTTCTCAAAGGTACATATATTCTGTCCCTTGGAATCAGTAGAGCAATTTCATATAGGATTGCAGCCTCAATAAATCATTTTAAACAACTAGTTAATCAAAAAAGTAAACAAGCATTCGCATTAGAAATTATTAATAGCTGTGTCAATTACTGTGACAGCGATTAATTGGAAAGAGCTTGAACTTGCCACATTTTGATTTATGTTCTTCAAAAAGTTGGTTAAGCCAATACAAGTTCTGAAATCCAGTGCTCAGAAAGCAAAAATATAATAATAAATGGAATAATATGTTCCATCTGCTTAACTGCTTAAGTCTTAGAGCCATAAGCATCTGGTACGAACCACAATGATGAAAAATGATGAAATGTTGCAGGAACCAATCTGGGTCAGTCTCCGTGACCAGATGATGAAATCTGTTTTGTGAAATCACAACACAAATCCAAGTCTCATACGCTTGTGTCATGTCATTGGGTGCAAGTGCATAAATCACATGGTATTCACAGTGTGCCTTCTCACCTGCCTCTTCTTTTGAATTCCTAACTTTGGAAGTAGACTATCTAGACTCAGATGTGATCTGAGGTATAAAGCAGTTCTTAGATCCTGGTTGATCTCAGTTTATTGTGGTTCCCTTCCCTGCCGCTATAGAGTAATGTGTAAAAGTGTATGAAATTTATAAATGCACAAATGTTAAGGTATGCTATGACTATAATTATTCACACACTTTAAGTACTGGTGAATGCCGTGCAACTTAAATCTGACTAAAGAAGCAGAGGTTTGGGTTGTAAACAATTAAGAGAAAATGACTTTAAAGTATAGAACCAGACTGCCTTATTTTTGCTCAAGTTTTAAAAATTATCAAAATAATTTTAGTGGCAACAGTAAATGAGTAACAGAATTGAAGGGGCCTTTGAGGACTTCTAGTCCAACTCCTTGTTCAAGCAAGAGACCCTATACCAGGAGTGTCAAACTCAAGGCCTGTGGGCCAGATCTGGCCTGTAGGGTGCTTAGATCTTGCCCTGGACCGGCCTGTGTTGCCTCTGCCAGTAAAAATGGAGCTCCGGAGGGTGGCCCTCCCGAGCTCCGTTTCCACTGGCAGAGCGTAGCCGGAGGCCATCACAGCCAAAAATGGATCTCAGGAGCACTCAGACCACAGGCAACCCTGACACAAGTGACGTCAAACTGGCCATGCCCACCCTGACCTCCTGAGGTCAAATACAACCATGATGCGGCCCTCAATGAAATCAAGTTTGACATCCCTGCCAGTGGTGGGATTCAATTTTTTTCTCACCGGTTCTGTGGGCGTGGCTATGCGTTCAGCCAATCAGAGGTGGTATTTGCCGGGGTCAGCCAATCAGAAGTGTTATTTGCCGGTTCTCAAAATTATCACTACCGGTTTTACAGAACCTGTCAGAACTCGCTGAATACCACCTCTGAGCCCTGCCCTATACCATTCCAGATAAGTGGCTGTCCAGTCTTTTCTTAAAAACTTCCATTGATGGAGCACCCACAACTTCTGAAGTTAAGCCATGCCACTGATTAATTGTTAATTAATTGTTAATTGTTCTGTCAGGAAATGTCTCCTTAGTACTAGGTTGCTTCTCTCCTTGATTAATTTCCACCCATTGTTTCTTGTCTTGCCTTCCGGAGCTTTGGAAAATAGGCTGGCCCCCTCTTCCATTGATTCTATGCCCTTTGGTATAGCTAGCACAATTGTCTCTCTCTATATATATATACCTTGAATTTCTTGCATGTAAACTTTCTAAAGATGAATGTAACTGAGATAGAGTTGCCATTATATAGGTGACCTAAGTCTTAACTACCTTCAAAAAGCAAAGATTAAGGAAGGGAAAACAGATTTCAACTCTAGTAACTTGAATGAACTAGTTGATACGTTTTGAAAGATCTCAAAAGTACCAAACATTCTGCAAAACCATACTTTACGTATGTGGCAAAGCAGATGGCAGCAAATGTAGATTAAAAAGTTTGTCTTCAGACTTCTGAAAAAAGGAAATAAAGAAGGAAAATGGTTCTTGTTCTAAGAATCACATGTTGAGCAACAATCAGCACCCAAATTCAATGAAATGCTAGTTTTGCTAATGGGATTTCATACAAAAGGAGAAATGGTGGACGATGTCAGTCAATAATAAAGAATGTTAAACTTAGTTGAAGGAAATTCAGATGAAATGTTGACCAACTGGAAGGTTTTATATTTACAAAAAGCAATAAAGCAGATGTGAAAGAAGATTCAGTTTACCACATGCTTAATAAAATATCACGAAATCATCACCCCATATTTATCTCTATTCACTGAGCAGTTTGATCTGTGTAATTTTATAATGGAAAGCTCTTAACTGCAGCTCATATAGTGTATCTTTATTCAGCAGATGATATGCCTGCATGATATATATGTTTTATTTTATTTTATTTATTCCTCAAGCAGAAATTACAAATTTGAACAAGCAAAATAAAAAAATAAAATGTGACACAGATGATAGGGTTCTTAGTATACTTATTCACGCCCCTCTTAGGAACCTTTTAAATACATGGAAGTTAAGTTACAATTAAAACTATGAAAGTTAGCAGCTGAGACAACCGAATCAAGTAAGATATTGACAATTCTGCTACAAAGACCTTTTTTTTTACAATCAAGGTTCAAGCAGTTTACTTGATGTTTGAAGCAGTTCGCACGTGTTCCATTCGATTAAAAGTAAAAAAAGTCATTTACAGGTCAAATGTTACTATGTACAATTTTATACTGTATGTAATCCTGAATATTCTACAATACTAAATCTCACCACAAGCATAAGAGTTCTAAACTATCCAAACCAACAAATTCAACCCCAGTTATCAAGCTTCAAATGGCATTTTTGCTGTTGCAACTATTATCGCTTCTCAGTTTCAGGTGGGGGAGGGAAGGGGGAGATAGAATGAAACTGCAGACATCAAGATGAGAGCCATGGGAACCAAGGACATTTTGGCAGGTGTTTACCAGAACCGAATAAGACTTTCTCACAACAAAACTAGAAGCCTCCATTGGACAAGGTGACCTGGCCTAATGGTGGGGGGGGGGACGGAAATCTTGAACATTAACTATATGGGATTGTGCAGGAAATAGTTAGATCTGGTTTTTCCCTCATCTTTGCCGGTATGATGTACTCACTAAAGTTTTGCATTAAGAGATTGGATTGTCTCAGTCATGCTTGCCTTTGGTTGGGTTTGTCATTCGGAACGTTGACCTTGGTAGCATAAAGTATTCTATTATGGACAGAAGAATGCAAGATTTTTCCTATAAAGTACTTCTGAACTTGCTCAATTGTACAGAGTAGTCCTTGACTTACAACAGTTCACTTAGTGAAGTTAAAGTGACTTATGATTGTTTTTTTCACACTTGCAGCAACCCCATGGTCACATGATCAAAATTCAGATGCTTGGCAACTGACTCATATTTATGACATTTATAGGGTCACCTTTTCCAACCTTCTGACCAGCAAAGCCAATGGGGAAGCCAGATTCACTTAACAACCATGTTATTAACCTAATAATTTCAGTGATTCACTTAACAACTCTGGCTAGAAAGGTTGTAAAATGGGGCAAAATTTACTCAACCAATGTTTCACTTAACAACAGAAATGTTGGGCTCAGTTGCGGTTGTATGTTGAGGACTACCTATATTCAATATGTGGTAAGGATTCCAAACAGTTGAATCATATTCTAGGATTGGCCTAACTTATGTTTTGCAAGCTCTAGTGAGCAATACATTATTTCCAGAAAAATGAAAAACTCCATAGAATTGAATTAAATGCTTGTTTTTTAGCAACACTGTTGCAATGAACTTTAGAACATAAATGTTTATGGGCTATAAGCTGCCCTTTCATTTTGAAGAGTAGAATATAGATTTTAAAAATACATTTTAAGACATTTAAAGGAGAAGAATTTGATCTCAGAGTTCTCACTTTTGAGGATTGAGAGAGCCAGGTTTGAGGGAAAGGCTTAGATTTCTCTCCCCACACTTATGCTGTTTTCTGGGGGTATGTTATGCTAGGGGTAGACCTGGGAGCAATTTCTAGGAAATGTAGGACTAAAGAGACTTTAGTTCTACAAGACATTTAGGCCAGCCATTGGGATTATGCCATTAATTGCTCTCTCATTGATTGCATAATTAGAGGTGGGGCATGCCAAAAAGAGGAAATGAAAACAGAAGCAACTGCTTCTAATTTGTTCCACTAGGAACAAGGGCCAAAGCTATGAAAGAACAACTTCAAATACTAAAAAGGAAATCATACAGAAAGCCAAGATCTGTCTCCATCATTTTAGAGTGAAGAGCATAAAATAATACAGGAAAACAGATTTAGCTGAATTCTGGAAAAAGTCTTTAGACATTAGGTTTACCTAACTGGATTTCTCAGTTCCACTGTATTTCTTCAAGCTGAGTTTAGACTACCCTGCCAATTCAGGAATTATATAAATGTTTTGAACTTTCTGGAATTCTAGAATTGTCTTTTCAGAGTTGCTTTCATGTACATATATGCAGTGGTGGGATTCAGCCAGTTATGACAGGTTCCCGAGAACCGGTAGCGATAATTTTGAGAACCGGAAAATACCACCTCTGATTGGCTGGCCCCGGCAAATACTAGCTCTAATTGGCCGATAGCATAGCCACACCCACCAAGACACGCCCACAGAGTAGGTAGTGGAAATTTTTGAATCCCACCACTGCATATATGCTTCTGTTGAATCTATCCACACATGCCCCACATGCCTTAAAAATAAGCTTTGAATGAGAATATATAAACTTTCATAGACAAAGCATGTTCAACACTGGAATGTCATTGCATAAAACATGTCTAACTTTATTCTTGAATCAGATTTCTTGTAGTTTGATGTCACCATAATATATCATCTAATCCAAATGACAATGTTTGATAATCACATAAATTATAGCTAGAAGAGTTAATTTGAGTATTTGGCTATTTTTTTAAAAAAAACTTTAGTTTAATTTATTTTTAACTCAACTGGCTTTGTAGTGAGACTGGGAAAACATGTGAATTATTTTGGTAATGCAAGAGCAATATCAACTTTATTTCTGCAAGATAATTTAAGGGAAGAAAAGAAAAGGAAAAAAATATATTATTGACATAGGATAAAGAGAAGATATATCTTCTGCATGTTATTATTCCTGAGCTTTCTGTAATTCTGAATAGATCCGGGGAAGCAGAAAGTAGTACTATGTGAGCACAGGTAGTGCCCACCTGTGTGTACTATAGCTAATCAAATAAGCCTGTTTATGGACAGTGTTCTTAAGGCATTGTATCAGTTACTTATGCTAGTCTTAAGAAGACCAGAATCAGAACTGAACAATTGTGTATCATGTAAGCCACTCATTGGGTTTCTTGTTGTGTCAGCTATTTAGTTAAATTATCTGTATATTGCCATTCACTTCTGCACAAGTATTTTACAAACTGATCAAAAACTGCCAGGTTTAATCACGCCTAGGTTTGATGTGTCCCAGCAGATGGCAGCATCTGGCCAATCTTGTCTTGACTCAGAAGCTAAGCAAAGAATTTAGGGCTAGAAACTAAGCTACAAAGTTGAAGGGACTGAGAAAACATATTGAAAGAAGATAGTACTTCTTTCAATACAGAAGATATTGCTGTCAAGAAAGTAATGTGTTGAGTTCAACTTGTAGAAGATTGAATTGTGGGTTTAAATATATCCATGGTTATGATATGCATTAATGCAGCTAGAGCTTGGCAGGTCACTCCTTTGTAGAGGCAACCAGCTGTGAATGCAAGAAGACAAACTAAAACATACTTTTAAAATCCCTGGAGAAGGACTTTTAAACAAATGCAGCCTTTTTGAAGTTTCAGGCCATCATACTATAAGAGACAAAAGAGAACAGCCAACCCAGCAGCCTAAAAAAAGAAAGAGAGTTGAAGGTAAAATAAAGCTTGTGGGATGTGAGCTGACTTTTATAGAAGGCTACATTTATGTAGTTTCCCCCTCTCCAACATATTTTGAATGCCAGCATCATTGAATTTTAGGAAGTCCTGTCAGCTTCCAGGCAACATTTCATTGAGGAACTGGCAAGACGTCTATTCAGGACAGGTAAATTGTCCATGAAGGACAAGGGGAAATGTACAGGACTCAGCAAAAAAATCTTGTTGCAGAGTTTTTTTCTGCCACTGAAAATGGTGAGAAAAATTTCATATCCTACCATTGTGTGGTATGTGCAGATTTTTGTTTTTAAAAAAACAAATTTAATCATGATCTGTTGCAAAACATTAGGTTACATGGAACCCTAATTGAGAAAGGCTCTTCTAGGCTTCTGAGTATTTCCTTCTTGTTGTGTAGGCCTATTCCTGGAGAGATATATTTTTCTTCCTGTGAGGCTAATACATGCAATATTAGAATCTGCTTCTTGGTTGATACATAAAAATGCATTAAAGTTGCAGTTGAGGGGTGTGTGCTTTCTACAGAGGTACAAAGATAATTATAATAGTCTTGCAACTTATCCCACATTCTTACAGATAATGGTGCTGGTAATTTATGAGGAACCTATGGGTTCAGTCCCAAATGAAGATGGATGAATTGGTTTTTTAACCCACTGTCTAATATTTCTTACTCTCTCCTTTAAAAAGTGAGAATGAAAAGCTATTTAAATATATGTTCATGTTTCCAAACATATTTTGCTTTGAAGTACATTTTTTAAAGTGATTTC
>JANHFQ010003624.1:0-11553 GCA_032468035.1 Aparallactus werneri
CCTTCTTTTCATCAGACTAGACATACCCAGTTCCAGCAACTGTTCTTTATATGTTTTAGCCTCCAGTCCTCTAATCATCTTTAGCTCTTCTCTGCACTCTTTCTAGAGTCTCAACATCTTTTTTACATCGTGGCAACCAAAAGTGGATGCAGTATTCCAAATGTGGCCTTACCAAGGCATTATAAAGTGGTATTAATCCTTCATGTGATCTTGATTATATCCCTCTTGTTTATGCAACCTAGAACTGTGTTGGCTTTTTTGACAGCTGCAGCACATTGTTGGCTCATATTTAAGTGATTGTCCATTCCAAGATCCCTCTCAGTTACTACTATTGAGCAAGGTACCACATATACTGTACCTGTGTATTTTGTTTTTCTGGCCTAAATGTAGAACCTTGCTTTTTTCACTATTGAATTTCATTTTGTTAGATAGTGCTCAATGTTCAAGTCTGTCAAGATCCTTCTGAACCTTAAGCCTCTCTTCTGGAGTGTTTGCTATTCCTGCTATCTTGGTGTCGTCTGCAAATTTGATGAGTTCCCCATCTATCCCTTCGTCCAAATCATTGATGAAGATGTTGAAGAGTACTGGGCCTAAAACAGAACCTTGGGGTACCCCACTGTATACTTCCTCCATGTAGATGCTGTTCCATGTTGAGTGCAGTTGGTCAGCTAGTCACGAATCCATCTGGTGGTGATGCTGTCTAACCCATATTTTTGTATTTTATAAAGTAGTAGGTTATGGTCTACCTTATCAAATGTTTTACTGAAATCCAAGTAAATTATATTGACAGCATTCCTCTTGTCCACTAATTTTGTCACTTTGTCAAACAATGTTTAGTGTGTATTAGATTAGTGTGGCACAATCTGTTTTTATTTATTTACTTAAATTTATAAGCCACCCATGTTGACTTTTGGTTATTACTTTGTTTGCTTCTAGGTGTTCACTGATTCGCTGCTTGATTATCTTTTCCAGAATCTTCCCTTGTATTGAGGTCAGGCTGATAGGTCTGTAGTTTCCTGGATCAATTTTTTTTCTTTTTTGAAGATGGGAACTACATTGCTCCTTTCCAGTCCTCTGGCAGTTCCCCGGTGCTCCAGGATCTTTGAAAGATATAGTTCAGTGGTTCTGCCCATTCCTTCAGAACTCTGGGGTGCAATCTATCTGGTCCTGGTGATTTGAACTCATCTAGGGTAGACAGGTGCTCACTTACCATTTTCTTCCCTATTTTAACTTGTGTTCCTAATCTGTTTTTGTGGTGCTGTTTTTGATAGGTTGGACTGTTTTTTCCCTTTGTGTAAAGACAGATGCAAAAAAGAAGTAGTTCTCCTTTTTTTCTTGTTTTTAACATGTTGGAAGAAGCTTTTTTTTGGTTATTTTTTACTTTTGTCACAAGCCTTTGTTCATTGTGAGCCTTAGCTTTTCTCACTTCATCTTTGCAGACTCAGGCTATTTGTTGATATTCTGCCTTAGTTATGTGCCTCTGTTTCCACTTTTTATACTTGTCCTTTTTGTTTTTCAATTTGTCAGAGAGTTCTTTATGCAGCCATGCTGGTTTCTTCTGAGAGCTGTTATTTTTCTTCTTCATTGGTATTGTCCTAGACTGAGCTTTTATAATCTTACTTTTCAAAATTTCCCAAGCTTCTTGAGTTGTTTTCCTTTTGAGGATTCTTATTCATGGAATCCTTCCCAAGCTCTCTCTAAGTTTATTGAATTAGCTCTCTTAAAGTCCAAGACTTTAATTAAAGTCCAAGACTCTAAAGAGAAAGGCATGATACATATGAAAGAAACTAGAGTAATTTTTAATTGGGGCATGATCCATCTGCTATCCCACAATCAATAAGAAATATTAGTAACTAAATAAAGAGCCAGTTTGGTGTAGTGGTTAAGGTGCTGGCCTAGAATCCAGGAGACAGTTCTAATCCTGCCTTAAGCATGAAAACCAGCTGTGTGACTTTGGGCCAGTCACTTTCTCTCAGTCCTACCCACCTCACAAGGTTGTTATTGTGAGGAAAAAACAGGAGGAGGAAGGAATATTAGCTACAGTATGTTAAGTTTCAGATAAAATAATAAAGATAGGATAAAATAAATAAGGAGAATGCTTTTTACTATAGTGATTTCTTCTGTTTGCAACACTATACTAGTTCTGATACTGTTCCAAATAATTTGTCAATTTTCTTGTTCCCCAGAACAAATTTTAAAATGTTTGGGTAATTACAAAGGAAAGAAGCAATATTTGATTGCCTGCTTCTTAAGGCTAAGGCAGAATGACTGGCCCAGAGTCATCCATTTAAGATTTGTACCAAAAGTGGGACTAGAACTCACAGTCTCCTGGTTTCCAGGCCAGCACCTTAACTACTGCACCAAACTGACTGTCTCTGAAAAATTATTCTAATGATTTTCATAGAAGAGTTCCATCAGTGGAAGATAAGCTATAGAAGTTTTAACACTTGCATTATTGAGACACTGTGTAATATCATCTACCCTTCCACCAGTAAATGCTGGACATTCTGCTTTCTTTTTGAGTTGTATTTTCTTCCTTGAGCTACTCAAATTAGGGGAGGAAGAAACAGAATGATAAATTGGAATGCTTCATTAAAGCAATCCTGTAATATGGCATTAATAGTTAAAACTATGTAGAAATAGTGACCCAAAAGTTAAGAACGCTACAGCCAGCATTTAAAGAGCATACATTAATGGAATATTTAAATTGGTCAGTTACAAAAGCAATCCAACTGACCCGTTTTCATCTGATTTGCAGATTATTTGTTTTATGGTAATTTCTGTACTTTTTTGTCTATTCCTATTGATTGCAATTCTTCTATTTATTTTATAGAATTTGGAAGAGAATATTAAAAAACAAATTAGAGATGAAATAAGTGCTTGGAAGCTGAGTCAGGTAAGGAAAATAACTTTTAAAATATTCATTCAGAATTTTTTTATTATTTTAAATTATGTTCACACAACGTCTTCTATATAATTTATAGCATGATGTATGGGAAGATTGCTTGAATGCTAAGCTATACATAGATAGCATTAAAATCATTTTACTATACTAAGGGTACTTCAAGGAAGAACTTACACAAAGCTGTTTTCTTGGGTGCCTACTTTTCTTGCTTCGCAGTGGAGCAACCATCAGACCTAGATGACCAGATGATTAAATTGTATCTTTCTTTTTTAACCCATTAATGCAATTATTAGTACATCTCATCTCTCACTCTAGAATATCTAGAACATATTTTTACACTAGGCCTCAATCTAATAAAGTGTGAAAAAATGATAAATTCACTTGAAAGAAAGACATTTTTTTCCAAATAATTATCTTAAAATCAGATAATTGCCTTCAGTTTATGAGAGAGAAGGGGGGAGGGAGAGAGAGGATGGATGGACGGAAGGACGGACAGACAGACAATAATTCAGTTTGGATATTGGAATCATAACAGTATTCCATTTGGATGCTCCAGGTTCCTGAAGTGTCTAATTTCCTCTATTGCCTACTATTCCATCCAGCATCCCAACAGAAAAGAAACATTGTGGTAGGCTGGCTATAAAGAGATGACTTTTTGAAAAGCAATTGTTTTCTTCTGAAACTTGGAAGGAAAATATGCTGTCAGCATAATGATGATAGTAGCACATTTTCTGCCAGGAAACATGCAGTTTCAACTGCAACTTCCATATTTCTAGTAGACTTTGTAATTCAGTCTTTTTACCTTTTCTACCATTCTTCGCAGTTTGCTCACAGGAATCCTTCATCTAAAAAATTCTTTTAAAAGCATATATCTTGAAGACTTTTAAAATTACCATGAAAACGTGATAGTACGCTTAAAAATACAGTGTGTGAATATTATTTTTTTCATGCAATATATGTCTCAGATATGTATTTTTGATAAAAATCGAACTATTTTTGAATGTCTCCCTTTAGTTCAAGTACTTCAGTAAATGTTTTATATATTTTTTTATTTTATAAACAGCAAAGAATTAAAGCACTACAAGAAGAATTAGAAAGAAAGAAAAAGGAGCATGACAAATTAGAGGAAAAGTTTAAGAGTAAATTAAAAAAATATGAGCTGCTTTCAGCTGAACAAATAGAAATGCTGGAAAAAAATAAAAATGTGCACAAAGAACTTATTGAGGTAAGTTAAATAAGAACAAGAGAAAATGTTGCTCCATTATACTTCCCTTGTTAAGTCCTTTCGCATTTCCTTCACAGAATATAGTGGAACACAAATTGGCATTTGGAATAAATCAACATGTCAATATGAAATTAAATGTAAAATAACTTCTCTGTACCTATAATGGCTTCAGTGATATGCAAAAAAGAGACTGAAATAATTATATTTTCAAAATGGCACATTAATGGCAGCAAGTAATGCTAACAGCTCTTCTCCAAGGGACTAAACTCGGTAGAATCAATGTGATAAAGACCAAAAGGCTTATTGGTAATGTGGGAGGAATTGTACATGTTTGTTTTTACTTGTACATATGTTTTAGTGAAAACCAGTATTACATAAGCAACCTCATTCTAAAAGTAAAACGTTTTATGTTTGGTTACTTAATTGTTAATTTAAAATGTCCATCATTAAGATCAGTGCCATCCTCTATATTCCATGGCTTCTTGATTTTATTGGGGCCTAGGAATCTGAGCTGCTAAATTATTAGCTCAGCTTACTCCAGAGGAAACATTGCACTACTATCTCCAAATGGTGGAGTGAATGACATTCTACTGGTGGAAACTTTTCACTAATCCATCTGCTCAACTCGTGATTTTCCCATCTTTTCTGTAGCTATGATAACTTGCCAGGCTCCTCTATCTTCCTCAGGCATTCTGAGGGATGGCTTTGCCATTTTCTTTACACTCTGGCAGGTTTTGTCCTCCCCCCTCCCCATATATTGAAATGATAAGATACAGCCACCCGGAGTCCTCTGGGAGTGGGCGGCATGCAAATTTAATAAATAAATAAAAATAAAAGAGAAGATGAAAGTGGGTTGCCAGTTAGTTCACTGCTTGTTTCTGTCTTTCCTTTTACCATCTGGAGGGAGCAACTGACTCTATGGATGAATAAAGTTCAGTAGTAGGAACATTGGATAGAACTGTTGCTAAAGATTTGAGAGACCTGGCCAATGATTGTATGGAAGTGATAAAGTTTAATAACAAATGTATCAGACTTCATTTTGATTAGATACTATTACTTCTTTTTGGTCTGCATGTGTATTTTTCAGAAAATAGCCGAATTAAATCAGAAGATCAAAGAACTTGATGACAAGCAGGAAAATGTGAAAAATGAATTAGAAACTAAGAAGAAATATGTTAAGGATCTATTAGATGATAAAAAGGTGAATATGTTAATATTAGCATTAATAAATTTTGTTTACTTTCAAATGCTAAACATGCTTCTCCTCCCTTATCTTTAATATATCTAAACCTTTCTGAATGGGGTACAGTATTCCTTTCCCTTTCTTAAATGAACCTAATCGTATCTTTAATCTTGATATAGAGTAAAATACAAATTAATGTTGGGGTCAGTTGTATTTCTTTATTATGAATATAGACACATAATATTGGGGGGACTTTGAAGAAAGGAAGGTAAAAATCAGTACGAGGAAGAAAACGTATTCAACTCTGATAGAAATAGCCTGCTGATTATACCTTTGCACAGCAGATGGCATCTTTTTGTAAATTATGGTAGATGTTTACTACTGTAGTTGTCTATATTAGCAAATGAGATATTGTGGCTATTATTATGAATACTGTGTTTATATAAATGTATTTATAATTGCAGGTCGTCGTATGAAATGTCTTATGTGTATTATTGTTGTGTTGCATTGGTTTTTATTGTGCATATTTGTAAGTGATTGACAAATTAATGTGGCTAACCAGGAGAGTTCACATCTATAATTTAATCAAAACAGTGCTTTTATCTTACTCTAAAGTCCCTAAATTTTTTTTAATAATAATAACAGCAGCGTTGACTAAAGTCCCTTGCACCCATGGTTAATTGGGCAAAATGGAGAATTACTATATCACCTAATCCTAAAGTACAGTATAATGAAAAAAATGCAATCACAAATAAATCTAAAAGTAGTCAGGGAAATTGTATATCTGAACACCCTTCACCTATCACCTTTACCTGATAGGTGAAATTAAGCAAAATAAAGAAATGGAATAACAAGTACTAAGCAATATAAATTAAACCAGGAGATAAGAGAAAAGGAAATCTAATTAAACATAGTTTATGTCGATACTGTTCACAATACATATTCATATCTTTTTATCCTTGAAAACTATCCGTGCTTCTACCATGTCTATGGATCAGTTGGAACAAATCAATCAGCTGTTTTGTTTCATCTGGTGCCAAGATGATGCAGTATCTTGCATTTCCTTTACAGGAAATTGCACAAATAGAACATCAAAAACAAAGAAAGCTCTCTTGTAAATACCATGTTAACTGGGAAAATACTTCCAGAACAACAATGATAAAAATCAGATCTTAAGACAATAGTTGTTTGTTTGTTTATTTGTTTGTTTGCTTACTTACTTACTAAATTTGTTTGTCATCCATCCCACTGTCAAGCAATAGGTGGTGTATAAAAGCACCCATCATAAAAGCAAAAATGAAAAACATTAAATCATTAAATATTAAAATTAACAGAAATTAGGTACAACAGGGTTGGGGATGGGATATTCTTCTTAATTCATTAAGCATCTTCAGCATGGAATGTCTCCATCAGGGTCAAAGCCAATCAGCAGAACCAGGTTTTGAGTCTCTTTTGGAAGGTCAAGAGGGTGAGGACAGATCTCACCCCAATTGGCATGGTGTTGCAGAGAACAGGAGCCATGCAGAAAAAGCCCTTCTCCTGGACTCTGCCAGTTGGAATTCCTTGACCAGCTATGTCTGTAGCATGCCCCTTTTGCTGGAATGAGTTGGGCAGGCCAGTCCCATTGAGGTGAGGTAATTCCTCGGGTATCCTAGTCCCATGGCAAAAAGCACTTTACAAGTGATAACCAGCACCTTGAATGGGACTTGGAAGTAAACTGGTAATCAGTGCAGCTTGTACAAAAATTGTGTTACATGTCCACATGACTGCATTTTGTGCTAACTATAGCTTTCAAATATTATTCAAGGGTAATCTATTTAGAGCACATTGCAGTAATCCAAATACAAGATGACTAGGCATGAGTGACTGAGTGCAAGAACTCATGATCCAGGAAAGGACACAACTGGTGTACAACACAAACTTGTGCATAGGCTCTCCTAGTAATATCAATATCAATAATAATTATATTAATTTTGTAAAAAAAAGAGAGAATTTATCATCAGGAAACATTATAGCCCTCCTAATTCTATATCAAGTAAATATTTTAAAATAATTGCACTGAATGTTGAATCATATTTAGATGGAACCTGGGATGCATTTTCTGGTAAAAGTCATTCAATTTATTGTGTTGCAAGACTTCAGTTTCTGCATTTATTTCTTTGTTTGATTGGGGGGTTTTAGGTTTCTTTTAGCTCCCTATTCATATTACTAAATTAATTGCTATTTATTTATTTATTTTTACCCTGCCTTTATTACTTTATTTTAGTGACTTAAGGCACTGAAGTTACCTAATATTCCTCCCTCTTCCTATTTTCTCCACAACAACAACCCTGTAAGTTGAATTGAGAGAGAGTGACTGGCCCAAAGTCACTCTATTAGTGACTATTGCTATGTATTTGCATTAATTTTATCTAAAATATTTTATCATTTCATCTAATCTCTATACCCTACTTGGCCCTTTTGGGTGACTTGCAGAGTGTGATTTGGGTAGGAATTAATACTGTTCATGGGGAGAGGTGATACCTTCTAACCTGAAAGAGAGAAAGTTATGTATTCCCTTCTTAAGAGGCCATTTCTCATTTCAGCATATTAGACAACTAAGCAGTCTCCAGGTTATGCTTTCTGGGAGGATTCTAAAGAAGGTATTAGGCTTCAGACTACAAAGAATTCTATATGAAATAAATTATCTGGATCTATTTCAGCCAATAATCAAACCTGGGCATGAAACAACATGGTAGATAACCATTGCCTGGAACTTGAAGGAGGGAGGTGGACTGTTCAATTAGTTAGAGATATTACTATTGACTATGTTATTCTTCTGAACCACCTTTGAGGGGTTTGGAATTTTAGGCGTCATTTCTAGTCATTGATAATGGGAGATTAGTGAATAAGCCTTCAATATAGAATGCCTCTGAGGTGACTCAGAAAGTAGCACCTCTGATTCAGTGGTTAGATTAATGACAAGGGTAACCAACCAACCCCAGTTCAAACTATGAGTTGACCTCCATGTAGGTTCAGAATCATCTCATCCAGGTAGATGGGGTCCACCTGTGCATTCTTCCTGACAGTGAAGATCATTTCTTATATACTTAAACAATAATAAAAAGCACAGGAAAGACATATTGAGCAATGCACAAAATGAAATTATCTTATTTGTAAAACATATTTCAAAACAATAACTGATTTAAATAAGTGTATCTTTACTGAAATTGTGTTACCTAACTTGTATTACATTTTCAAATGCAGTTATGGAAATTGTTCTATTTTGGTATAAGTAATTTAATGCATCATTGCATGTAATTGTGCTTTTAAACTTTTTTTTTAATTTTCAGGAGAAATATTTAGGCATTTCAAACCAATTTACTAAAGTCAATGCGGAAATTGCACATTTACAAAAAGAAATTGCAAAATTAAGTGCTTTAAGGAAAGGACAGGAAAACCAAGTAGACAATATAGAAAAATGTGTGGTCATGTTGAGGTAAGAATCACATTTCAATAAATAATGCATAGTGTTAAGTTGGGAGCAATGAAATGGGAACTTTCAAAAATTTCTCACTCTTTGAGCCTCCTACCTCAGTCTCTTACATGGGTTCCCGAGCCCTACACAGGACATTCTGAGAAAAGCACAGTTTGACACAGAGGGCAAAGAAAACTGAAAAGCCATATTGTTGCAATTTAAATGCAGCGCCCTGGTTACTGATGGTAATTAAACTGTTTTCAAGAACTATAATCATGGAATATTTTATAGGACAAAAACTGATCTTTCTTCTATTTCAAATAAGTTAGAACCCTTTTTAAAACATTCCTGTAGAACTAAATTATGCTTTTTATAGTCCTTATGCAGGCATCTAGGCACACCAACAAACAAACAGATACTATATGTAAGCAGAATTGGATGAACAAGATTAGAGTCAAATAAATTACATAATAAAACAAAAAAACAAAAATGGAGGGAATCCAGTCAACCAAGACATTTTCAGATGCAGATGGACAAACAGAATACGAATTGCTGATATCAAATACAGTGGAACCTCGGTTCACGATCACAATTTGTTCCATAACTTTGGTTGTGAACTGAGTTGGTTGTGAACTGCAACAAATTTTCCCATTAGATTGTATGGAAATACGATCGATCTGTTCCAGACCCCTATGAACTCTATTGTTTTTTTAAGATTGTGAAGCACACAAATACAGTACTATAGTTAAATATGCCCCAGAACGCACAGTGTAACAGTAAAATCCTTTAATACAAACACTGAGAAAACCATGAACAACAGAGGAAACTGTTCAGTTGGTCGATTCTGAGCGAGAAAGAGGTTGCTGTTTTGCGGGAGAGTCTGCCTCCACGATGGAAGGCCGCTGTCCTTCAGGTGTTATCTCTCTTGAGATTTCTTTGTCCTCAGGAAGTTTGGTTGTGAACCGAGGATTTGTTTGGGAACCAATTCGAACATTTAGCTGATTTTTTGGTTGTGGACTGAATTGGTTCACAGAAGCACTTGTGAATGGAGGTTCCACTGTATATGAATTAGAAAATTAAAGAAAGTAGGTGTGTCAGCACATTTTAACCTGGAGACCTTATAGACAGAATATAAGATCAATGTAAGATACATGTTTAATATGCTTATATCATACACATATGAATTAGAGGATCAAGAAAGAGTAATAATACCTTGAAACCAAATATATCGAACAATTATGAGGAAGAGCTTATAACTTTTCAGAAAAAGCTAAAGGAAATGTACTGATCTCAATCACAAATTTAACAGGAAAAAAAGCAAGAATAAAATGAGATACATTGTTTTAAGATCATGGAAATCACAGGAAATTTGATAACTAAATTAGGAATATTCAAGAGCAATCATCTAATGGAGATAAAAAAAGATAGAAGCCTAATATACTGTAAATGTAATAGTGGGATTAGAGAATGGCACATTTTAAAAGGGAGCTTCTTCATTAGTAAGTGAGATAGATTAGCTCAGGGGTCCTCAAACTATGGCCCACAGGCTGGATACAGTCCGCCAACATTATCTATCTGGCCTACCCGACTGGTGTGTTAAGCCCCGCCCCTCGCCTCCCAGCCACTCCTTGCATGGCTGAATTTTCCTGCCACCCTTATTGCAGGGAAGCTCCTTCCTAGCCCTTCCCAGCCTGTTCTCCCTCAAGACCAGTGGTTTTCACAGGGGTTGCCTAAGACCTTAGGAAAACACCGCTCGTCCAAGCGCCGGTCCACTGGCTCCCAAACGGGTGGCTCCGAGAGCTGCCACCTCCATGCAGTGGCTCCGAAGAAGTCCCGGCCGTCCGGCTCCAGCAGGGCTGCGTGAGTAACGGGCAGGCGAGGGCGGGCTGGGAAGGCGATGCAGCTGAGCCTGGAAACGCCCCTCGGCAGGGTGAGGCTGGGCAGTGGTGCTCCCAGCAGCGAAGGCTGAGTGCGGAGAAGTCAAGGCCAAGGCGCTAGGAAGGACGCTTGGCCAGCTGGCTGGAGCTCTTCCACCCTTCAGTCACCGGCCCCCCGCAGAAGACAGGCCACTCAGCCATGCTGCCTCTCTGCTGGGACGGAGCTTTCAGGGTGCACCTTTTCCCTTCCAAGGCAGGCGCTCCCAGTAAAGTGGCAATGGGGCCTGGTCCAGGGAGGGAGCAGAGCTGGCCGGAGCCCCCTGCAGCCTGGATGGCTGCTGGCAAGGGACATGGGGGTTTCTTGACCCAGCCACAGGCTCTGGGTCGCCTGAGATGGGGCGGGCCCACTTCCCTCCAGCTCGGGCTTTGATGCCTGGGAGCGTCTGCAGGCTCTGGATTGGACTGGCGAGACAGAAGCCTCCGCGCATGGGAGACCGGGTGGGTGGAGCTCCAGGACCGGGAAACAGCGAGGACGGAGCAGGCCACGATGGAGGGAACAGGTACGGCCGCCTGCCCCTGAGGTTTCTCTTGCAGCCCCTGCCGGGACTGCACAGTTTGCCATTCGCCCAGCTGCGTGTCCCGGAAGAGTTGTGGGGACGTGGAGCCAGCAGATGAGGGCAGCGGAGGAACATCCGTGTGTCCTCCGATGCATCTAACAGGCCAGGCTTGAGGTGGACTAGGAGACACAAAGAATCAACCACGATGAGAAACAACAGGGGGAGAAGGGGGAACAACACAAAGAATGAGAGGAGCAGGAGGAAAAAAATGGAGGAACAACAGGAGGAGGAGGGGAAAGTACATGATGTAGAGGAGGAGGAGGAGGAGAAGTAGGGAAGAAGAGCAGGC
>JANHFQ010003624.1:40501-50836 GCA_032468035.1 Aparallactus werneri
CTCAACATGGGATTTATTGTACAAATGGCTAGACAATAGATGCAGAGATTAGAAATTGAATAATGAAAGAAGATTAATTAGCAAATTGGAAATAAATACAAATGTTTAGAGATATACAGTATAAGACTATATACTTTAAGCAATATTACCATTGGACTGTACATGACTATAGATTAAAATGTATAGAGTGATAAATGTATAGAGCGTTATGGTATAAGTATGAAAATAATGGATATAACTATGACATACAATATCATGTATTTAAAAACAGAGACTATACTGTATGATTACGAGAATAATGGTTATGATTAGGGTGTATAATACTATGTATATTAAAAAAGGATTTGATATAGCCAGTACAGATGTTGCAAAAATGGAAATGTGATGTAGAATAAAAGAAAATGTATAATAAAAACATTTATTAAAAAAGAAATAATGCAAACGATCTTAAATTCAGCATTTCTTTGTCCTCTTAAATTTAAATAATATAAAACATAAAACACTTAAACTAAGCATTAATATATTAAAAGTTTCACGATTGTGCAAACTGCAGGTCCCATCAGCTAAACAGTGTCGGCTGGCGGGACCACGTGGGAGAACCTTCTCTGTGGCTATGCCGACCCTGTGGAACCAACTGCCCCCAGGGATCCGAATCATTCCTGACCTACTGACCTTTCATCGGGCCACCAAAATATGGCTATGCCAACAGGCCAGGGGCCAATGATCCCTTCCGGTTTTTTTTTACTATTTTTATTTTATTAATATTTTATTGCTATTAATTGTTTTTAATTGTATATATTATTTTATTGTTGCACGCTGCCCTGAGTCCCGCTGGGGATGGGTGGCCTATAAATCACATAAATAAATAAAATAAAAAATTAATTGAATAAACAAAATAAATCCAGAAACAATACCTACATCATAAATCTAAATTTAGGTTATCTTACAAAATTCTAACCAAATGGGAGGATTCTACAATATTACTTCAAAAAGATTATCTTTATCCTGACAGAATTAAATTTATTTTGTTAACCAAATTTGATAAAGGATACTTTGTGCTACCAAGATAATCTGCAGTGCTAGTGCAATTATTTACAAGAAGCATCTCTAAACTACTAGCCTGGACGTTTTAGAGGAGACAACTCTTTTAGAGTAAGTTGAAAACCCTCCAGCTGGAGGTTTATAATATGAGAAATGTAAATCAGTATGAGAGAGAAAGGGAGAAAGTCCACAAAAAGCATTACATCTAGAAAATATTATCTTGGTTAAAAGATTTTAAATTTTGTCAATTTTCAAGTGTTGAGTGTGTTTGAGGGTGCATGTATTTAAATCTTACCTGAAAGACCACTGGGTGTCAGCCATGTCCATTGCTACTGAGTTGTTCAATCAAACAAAATAAGTTATCAGTGAAATAAAGAAAAAGAAAGGAATAGGCTTGTTGAATCAGAAATTCTGTCAACAGTGCTTAAAACGTCAAAGGATTCTATGAGACTAACATTTTGAGGTTCTAATTATTTTTTATGTTGTTTATCATTTTATAAAATAAAATATAAAGGGAGCAATCCTTGGATATTCCATAGATCTGGGTATTCTGGGAAACAGCTTAAACAAATAAGCCTTTCATCAAAATTGTTTTTATTAAAAACATATTATTTGTGACCATATTAGTTGAAATTGGAAAATAACATTCTAGAAAACCTATCTGTACAATTTTGTGGAATTGCTATTCTAAGATTTTATATAGTGTGCCTTAATCATAATTCAAATATTCAAGTAATATTTAATTTGATAGATCATAAATATATATTTCATATTTTAACACAATTTTCTTCACAAAAGCAACAGGTTCTAATCTTTAAATGAAACAAATCAAACTTTACATATATAATCTTTATGTAACAAAAACACTTAACGTAACACATTTTATGATAATAAATCACACACTATGTAAAATAGCACTATTACATCCATTATAATTCACACTGGTAATTTATAAAATATTCATGATTTAAACCACCAATATTGTTCTCAAAGCAGCTGCATGTATCATTCAAATCAGTGATGGGATTCAAAAAATGTTACTACCAGTTCTGTGCCGTGGCTTGGTGGGTGTGGCTATGTGGTCATGTGACTGGGTGGGCCACCATACACCCCCATGCCCCGTTTTTTGTCCTAGAAAACCTCCCTGAAGCATCCTGGCAGCCACATAGGAGCACTTGGAGACTCCTGGAAGGGGCAGGGAGGGGCCAATCAGAGGTGGCATTTGCCGATTGTCCGAACCAAGCAAAATTATCACTACAGATTCTCCCGAACTGGTCAGAAGTAGCTGAATACCACCTCTGATTTAAATGTAGTTTCATGATCTAAGTAATAGTCATCCAGAACATGAACACAAGAACAGTAGTCACCATAATCCAGTATTTTGTTTCTCACAGTTATCAACTACTAGCTTGGTACCCGGCTTCACCCAAGTATAGTTGGGAAGGAGGAGACTCCCTTCCCCATCACTGCTTGGGCCCAGCAGTCTTCTCCTTCCCCGCTCGCTCCCAGCCATTCAAACCTCTTTCCAGAGCAGTTTCCTCCTTTCCCAGCCCCTTGCACATGTGCAATACTCGCCTCCACAGCCCTCTGCACATGTGCAGTACAATGTTGGTGGAGGGTGTCCACTTCAGCAGTCTTTTTAGGGGCAAAGAACCCCCAGCAGCATTCCAGTGCTCGTCTCCGGAGTGCAAGGTATGTGTATTGCAAGTTTGGGCAAGATTGGTGCACGCATGGAAGATCCTATTAGGCACATACACACAAACCCACACACCCACACTCTGCTTTACATATAGACAAGATATGCCCTTGGGGTGCTATCAAATAAAAGGTGGAGACATACTCTATGTCAGTTTCTGAAAGCATGCTACCCTCAACCTCAAGGCATTTCCAAGACTATTAGCCTTTGATAGGCTTGTCTTCCATCGATTTTATGTCTGTCTGTCTGTCATATTTATATGGATGCCCATCTCACAAGAGCATCATTATTTATTTTTATTTTAAAGGCATCTCATTGTAATATATTCCACATTTAATTATGTTCTTTATGAATAAATGTTTCCTCTGTTGATTTAAATCTTCCATCATTGGATGACCTTTTTCCTGATATTTGAGAGGGACCAAAACTTTTGCTCCTCTGTTTTGGTCATGGTATGCATTGTTTTATATACTGTGATGGCCCATTAATCTTTATTCCCAGCTAAAAGTTCCAAATCTTCCTAGCCTCTTCTTATACAGAAATTGCTTGAGTCCTTTAGTTTTAAACATTCCCCATATCATATTGTAAATATAAATAATTATAATACATATTATAAACCGATTTGATCCTTTATTTTGATTCTTTCTTTTGTCAGCTTTACATTTTCAAAATTTCTTTTTCCTTATGCCAAATGTCATAGCATTATTAAAAAAAATTCTTATTAATTCCACAACCACTACATCTTATATCAGATCAATGTCACCATTTAGGATTAAATTAAAAATGGCTTTCTTTGTGTTCCAAAACATATTCATTTAGTCTATTTAGAGATTTTATTTCTTTGTCATAGCCTAAACTTGAATGTACCTAGTCTACGTGAGTGTAGCTGAAGTCCTACATTATTACAATAGCTTCTCCTTTGCACGCCTCCATGATTTCTTTCACCTTCTGCATTTTGATCAGGTGGGCAATAGCATATCCTTAAATCTAGTTTATATTAGATATTGCCATCCATAGTGATTCTGTGGAGAAATCCAGTGTTCCAATACTTTCTAGTACATTAGATTTTATATCCTATGAGATACAAAGAGCATCACTTTCCTCACTATACCCTTCCATGTCCTTCCTATAAAGTTTATCAAGAATGACTGTTTTCTACTTATTCTTTCTGATACACCATGTTTCTGTCATACCCATTATACCTGTGTTTTCATCTGTAGCCAAGCATTCTAATTCTCTCATCCTGGCATGGACACTGCTAACATTTGCAAGGAAGCATATAAATATTAGTATTAATATTGGTTCCTCTTTGAAATAGGGCATCGTGTCCCTTTTCTGTTATTGCTGACATGAACCTTTCTCATAGACTTTTTAGTTCCAGTCTGACCTGACCAGATTATCCATTAACCCACTATCAACATTAATCCTATTCTCTTATTGTATTTTCTAAAATACCTACACTGTTTCTTATCTATTGACTTTCCTTCAAGAACCAGCTTGAAAGCATCTCTGGTAATTGCCTAATATCAAAAAGCAGCAGCCTAATTCCATTTTGGTTTCTTTGTCTTGTACACATTTGACTTGTCCTTAAAAGTTCCTCAGTGCCTAATCCAGGGGTGTCAAACTCATGTCATCACTGTCATCATGTGATGTATCATGACGCATCTGGCCTGCGGGATGGGAGTTTGACAACCTTAGCCTAATCAGTCTAATCCCCTCTATTTGATATCACTATCTTATACACTGGCATTTCATCAGCACACAGAAAAAAGGTGAAAATTGTGTCACAATGCCACAATATTTCATCATTCTGACCTACCTTTGCCTCTCTCCACTCACCTACCCCAGATTCCACTGGTATTACCCGCACATTAAAACTTCTAAGATCTTTTTTCATATCCCATCAGCATAAACACCTTGATTTCAAAGGAACATACTTGTTCCTGAGCACTGGGAGCTCATTGGATCAATATAAAACTACTGCTTTTACCTTCAGGTAAATAGCTATTGAGCTGCTACTTCACACATTGGACAACACTCTCATCACTGTTGGCTAATTTTGAAACAGTGGTTTGTTTGAGTGAAACTGATAGCAGAAAGGAAAAGGGATACTTAGGTTAGGGGGTTTTTTCCCTCAGCAACTTCCCCACTATCATTCAATAATTGTCAAAGTTTCTTATATCAGAGAAGTAGTGTCATTTTTTTTGCACGCATAATATTTGGACAACATAAATTCCTCATCAAAAAAACCTCAGTCCCACAAAAAATTTTATAAAGGTCATTGAACAATTGTTTACCTTCTGTGAAGTGACTTTATATCTATTAAGTGACAAGAAACAACAACTGATTCACAGGATCACATTAGAAATAAAATTTTCCTGATGGTTTCATAGCCTCATACAATATACTTTCAAGACAATTTCATAATCATAGTTTACATATCTCTTCAAGCAACAATGACCAGACTAACTGAAGGATTACACTTTCTAAGAGGGTAGAAAGAAGAATTATTTTGTATCATGTTACTCATACCTTCCAACAAGGTTGTTCTTGTTGTTTTTGTTTTTACATATTATTGATTAGAAGTATGAAGCAGTATATATTACGCTTGTGTTTATAATATAAACATGATGTATAACAAATACATGTAATATATGACTTTACTTATAAATATATATGTACTGGTAGTAACTTTTAAAAATTGTTTGTAATGGCAAACTAGAATAATTCTCCTTAGATTTCCCTGGATGATGTACTGGATGAAAACCTACGCTTAGCACGCGAGTATCAGATGCTCCAGATATGCTATCTAAATGACAAAAATCAGCTTATGGATTTCTATGACCATAAAAGCAGAGCTGAAGCTGCATTACGGGATCAGCAGCAGGTATGATAAAACGTTATTTTTAACATCTTGTTTTTTAATTATTATTATTACTACCAATTAATGTCAGAAAGTAAAACTGAAATACATATATCAAGCAGTATATTTCTTTCATGTTCTTTTGTCCTATTATTTATTTTATACTTTATAAATGAAAATATCAAATGTCAGCCATGATAGTTTGCCTCAGTTTGGATCTTATTAATCTAAGAACAATGAAATTTTAAAAGGGGGTAGAGATTATTGCAGTTGGCTATTAAATTTGACCTACTATGAATTGGTTCTTGGTGATTAGAGCGCAGAACTCTTATTTATTTGTTCATTTGGTTTACTCAAGTTTATAGGCTGCTTCAGTCATAAATGGACTCTAAGTGGCGTATATTACCAATTATCATGAAAAGATTAAAATGATAAATATAACAGAAAATAACACAGACCCAGGTGACATTTGGGACTTTCAAGGCCCAACCTGATCTTATTGGATGGGCAAAGGAGCAGGGGGCCTTAAACAGCTCTTATGCCATATTGGACTATAAAGATAACTAGTAGCATCTTAAATTATACCCAGAAGCCAACTGGTAACCATTACAACTCTCATAGTAGTGACATCATCCAGGCATAACAAGACATGCCCATAAATATGCAAGTCATGCAAACTCTGCCTTCTGGGTTATCTTTTTAGGGAGGTGAGTTAGTATTTTTAAATTTGCCTTCCAATGAAGGATCATTCTCTATTCTGATGTGATCATTTCCCACTTTTTGATGTTGACATTTAGTATGCAGACAGGACAACAAGACTGTCTTAGTCTCCTTTGACTGCTTCGAATTCCCAAATTAAGTGGACTAGCAAGCCTGTGGGAACAGCCTCACAGCTTTTTTAATATCTCCAAAAGTTCCCATTTTAAATTATCTTTGAGGGTTATGAAGAATATTTATGAAGTTCTAGCTATTCATCAACAAATTACCAATTGTACTCAGAAATATCTAAAATCTAATATTACTCCCAGTTAAAAACTCATTCAACAGTTCAAGCTTTGGCTTAATAAATAATGTGTTGTAACTAAGGCTAAATTAGCAATGTGTGTGGTCTCATCATCTCACTCTGAGGATGCTGGTTTGGCCCCAGGGAAAAAAATAGATAAGAAAAAAGAATAATAGCAATAGCAAAAGCACTGTATTTATATATCGCCTCTCAGGGCTTTTTTCAGACCTCTCTAAGCGGTTTACAGAATCAGCATATATTGCCTCCAGCATTTTGGGTTCTCATTTTATCCACCTCAAAAGGATGGAAGGCTGAGTCGACCTTGAGCCTGGTGAGATTCGAACTGCAGTTAATTGCAGGCAGCTGCACTCTAAGCATAGCACTCTACAGACTGAACCACCACGGCTCTGACATGATCTCAGTCCTGATATGTCAAATGCACAGATGAAAGAAACTTCTTTATAGGCATGTCCTTGAAAATAGTGATGTTTTTGTTCATTCTTTGCTGCAGGATTCTCATGTCTATCTTGTAAAAATTATTCAAGTCATGTTCTTGTAACACATTTTAAAAATCTCTTGCCTTTTCATGTACTATAGAAAACAAGTAATTCTTTATTTCTATTCTTCTCCTTAAGGCTGTAGCATGGAATATGTAGTGAGGGGAACACAGGTCAGATGATCTCGATCCCAGTGCAATATAAAAGGCAAATTGTTACATCTGAAATTAATTACATGAAAACTATCACTTGTGGACCAGTTGTGAGTTGTCAACTGGTTGGGTAACCCACACTCAGAGAAAGTCAGAATTTATAGCTTTAACTTATGTAGGCTCAAACGATGTTCAG
Organism: Aparallactus werneri; assembly: GCA_032468035.1. Taxonomy (NCBI): domain Eukaryota; kingdom Metazoa; phylum Chordata; class Lepidosauria; order Squamata; family Lamprophiidae; genus Aparallactus; species Aparallactus werneri. The sequence goes on from JANHFQ010003624.1 coordinate 47,950, forward strand.
GCTGGTGAAAAGAAGACTGAGGGGAGGCACGATATCGGTGTTCAAGTACATGAAAGTGTATCAAATGGCAACTATTTCGCATTGCAAAAGAAATTCATAATATGTACAGTAAAAAATACTTGTAGTTCGTGTTTTAGATTTTAACAGTGGTTTGCTCTCCAAGCTTGTTTCCATTTACTGGTAGTTCCCAAATGTTTCGTTACCAGACTAGGTAACATCATCAGTGGGAATTCTGTTACCTAGTCTGGTAATAGAAAGTTTTGGAATTAATGGAAACAAACTTGGAGAGCAAACCACTGCCAAAATAACATGTACAGGTTAGAGCAATCTACATGTTGTTTAAACATAAGGGAAAATTTTCCAATAATAAAATCAGTACTACAATGGAACCAGCCAATTATGATGAGTCCTACAGCTCTGGAAATTATTAAGACAGCCACCTCTCAAAGATAGTTTAATTGGTTTCCCTGCACGTTGAAGAGGATTGACCTAGATCAGGGGTGTAAAACTTAATTTCATTGAGGGCCGCATCAGGGCTGTGGTTGACCTTGGGGGGCTGGGCGGGTATGGCCGACTGGGTGGGTGTGGCAAACTGGGTGGGCTTGTCCAGCTTGACACCACTCACTGGATGTAGCCGACTGGGTGGGTGTAGCCAGCTTGACGACACTCCCAAAACTGCTGGCATGTTTCCTCTTCACACTGGGTAGATCAGGCCAAAGCCATGCTGTCCCAATGTTTCCTCTTTGCATTGGGTAGATGGGGCTGAAGTGATGCGGGCCAGCCCCTTACATTTTCCAGGATGGCCCCGTGGGCTGAATCCACGTCGCAGTTTTCCACTACATCACACCCGTGACCTAGATGAATTTCACAATTCTATAATTCTATGAATGTATGTAATGTTGGATGCAATTGAATCTTACACTACTTCCTGTACATGTTGATTTATTTAATTATTTATTTACATCAATTTTGGGGAGGAAGTAGTGAATATTGGGAAAAAATGATATATTAGAAAAAAAGTGAAATGAAAATGTAAATAGAAGAGTTGCAGAAATATAAAGTATAAGTCCTATATAGAAACAATATTGGAAAACATATTAATACATAGAGGAATGAAATAGAGGAATAATGCATAGAGGAATGAAAAATGGCTATAAGGAAATAGAGTATGGTAATTGCTTAGAAGTAAAAAAAATATCTTACCACATGCCAAAGAAGACTGCTAGATTAATGAAATAAAAGAGATTGTGAAGAAAAAGAAAAAAGATATAAAAATTTAAAAGAAATAATGTAAGGAAGCTATTGTATAATGAATATTGAGAGGAAGCATTGTTTCAAAAAATGTAGTCAAGAAATCAAAGAACTTTTAAGGATGCTGGAAGAATTATTTTTTAGATTATTGTGTGAATGAAAATAATACATTAAAAACTTGAATGGAAAGAATTACTATATATATTAATGTGTGAGAAATATTGTTGAAAAGGAAGCCATGCACACTGAGCATATTGAGAAATAATAAAATTCAAAGTGTAAATGGTATATTGAGAAATACTGAAATATGGACTTATTGACAGTAGAAGCAATAACTGAGTATTAGATACATTTCACATACAACCCGTAGGATGGTTATCCAAGTTTATACTCCAACCAGTGAAGCACAAGAGGAAGTTGATGGGCTTTATAATCATATTTAATCTGAAATCATCAGAACTTGCAAGCAAGTTCTGCTACTTGTGATTGGATACTGAAATGCCAATGCTGGAAAGAGTAAGGACAAAAATATGGTTGAATTGTATGACATAGGAAAGAGAAATGAAGCCTGATCTCAACTCAAAAGGAGGCTCCAACCTTAAATTGGTATGTTAATGGTTGCTAATGGACAGATAGTAACTAATTAAAAAAATCAAACATGGAAGGAGTATAGCAGTGGTGTTGAACCTTTCGGACTTCGCATGCTGAAAGCGTGCGTGTGCGCGGCTGCATGGCCCTGCACTCCCCCACACATGCTCATGCAATCCTGCCATGCTCCCCCGCCCTTCCGCACATGCGTGTGTGACCCCCTATGCATGTGCGCATGACCCCCACACTCCCTCGCCCTGCATGCATGTATGCGCAACCTCACCACGCTCCCCTGCCCCTCATGCATGTGCGTGCGACCCCATGTGCATGTGACCCTCATGCCCCCATCCCCTGTGCATGCACAAGTGACACCCTGTGCTCCCTACCCCCTGTGCATGCATGCGCGACCCCCAGAGCCAAAATATAGCTGATCCGTGCATGCGCACACCAATCAACTGTGCTTCTGACCAAGATAAGATGGATTGCCATAACACATGGGCGCATGAAGCCCTCATGCGTGCCAGGAGGGATGGCTCTGCATGCCACCTCCGGCACGCGTTCCATAGGTTCGACACCACTGGAGTATACCAAAACTGTACAGTAGGAATGCTAGTGTGCAACAAATTTTAGATGTTTTATCATCACAAGAACTCTAGTAATAGAATATGAATTTAGATCACCTCTTTGGTCATTACCAAGTCAGGTGGCTGCAGGAATTGATATAATATCTACAAATATATGGCATATGGAACAGAAGAATTAGTAAAGAATTATATCAAAACTATGCCAGCAAATCTGGAGAACAACAAAGTAGCCATAGCAATCTGTCTCAGAATTGTGCAGGTAATGATTTTTTGTTTCTTCTGTAACATTTTATGGAAACCAAAATTGGATATGAAAGAAAGAAGATAGAAAGTGTAATGGTGCTATAGAGCTTTGGTTTAAGTGAAGGCTCCTGAGATTACTATGTATACTCAAGAAAACAAACGAATGAAACATTTTATTAATTTATTAATTGATTATTTTCTTCTATTAGTTTTATTTTTAT
>JANHFQ010003627.1:49751-61353 GCA_032468035.1 Aparallactus werneri
AGCAAGCCATGGCTTGCTGGGGAATTCTGGGAGTTGAAGTCCAGATACCTTATATTTGCTAAGGTTGGGAAACACTGATCTAAGCATCACATTTTATTGTCATGTATCAACTGAGAAAATTTGCTGAAAATTGCTAAATTTTATATATATGCCCATGCTTTCATACGCCAAGAAAATGACAAGTTAGTGAATCAATTTTCTAAAAACAAGGATAAGAAAAATTAACAGATCCTTTGCCACATGGCATTTCATTATAGTATAGTTTTCTTGTCTGATAGCAGTATTTATTTCTTTAAGAGAGCAGAATGAATCAGCATTAATAGAGATTCTTATTGAAGTATTATGTGTCGATTAGTATATCAATGATAAAAAAGCTATTTTTCATTCTAGGGCTGAAGATGCAATAGCTTAATTTCAAGACTTTCCTGCTTCAGACCAGCAGAAGCGAGCTATTTAACTTATTTTGTTTCTCTCGTTTACTTAAAATTAACAAATTATCTCTGGAACTAAATTTCTTCTGGGAATTGTTCTCAGGCTTTGAATCAACAGCTCTCCCCTTCCATTTATTTCTGTTTGAAATGTCTCATTTTATTTTAATTTTAATAATTGTTCCTCTTGAAATAATGCTCTTTTCTATTTTTCAAAAAGGCACAGTAAAAACAGCATCATAATATATATACTGTAACATGATAGATTAAGATTCTGAGCTTGTTAGAATTTTCACATGGACATGACAATAGTTATCATTTTATGAATCATATATAAAGAAAGGGGGAAGCATGAGGTGATAAGGAGACAGGGCAAGCTCCTTTCATGCACTACTTTCTTAATAAGGCCCTCATCCAGTAAGTATAGTTTTTGTTAATTTGTACCAAAAGAGGTATCATGAATTTGTAGCTTCAAGATGTTATTGAATATAGTTTCAGCTCTTGTCCAATGGCAAACATTGTACTCAAGTCTCAGCAACTACAGAAAATCAATGCTTGATAGTTTGTTCCCTTATGTTACTTCTTTTTCTAAAATTATCTGTTCAGGGAAAGATTGTCATTGTCAAATGTCTGGCTTATAATTATTTTAGCAAATGCTCCCTATATAAAGATGAAATGAGAACACAGAAACAGAACACTTTGTGTCTGAAGACATTCTGTATTTTAACTTTTAAAGCAGTGAGTGTCTTGAACTAAGAAATTGCTGTTCTTTTGTGCTTGGTATAAAGCATAGTAATGATTTATTTATATAGATAGTGAATCATTCTTATTGCCTTTATGTCTATAGCATACTAAGATGGTGAATAGCTAGCTAGCATTGCTGCCATTATGGTTTTGTGCTTGCAGAGAAAAAGAACCATGGTTCATTTATGTGACTAGCAATAGGTATAAAACTGAGACTTATACACCACTTCACAGTGCTTTACAGCCTCTCTGAGTGGTTTACAGAGTCAGCATATTGCCCCCAACAATCTGGGTCCTCATTTTACTGACCTTGGAAGGACGGAAGGCTGAGTCAACCTTGAGCCTGGTGAGATTCGAACTGCCAAATTGCAGTCAGCTGCAGTCAGCAGAAGTAGCCTGCACTCTAACCACTGTGCCACCACAGCTCAAAGGAACTTTTGAAGGGACCTATGGATTATGAATATTAGAATTTTGTACCTGCCAATTAATTAAAAAGTGCTTATATCCTGAAAGACTCCAGAACTACACTACACCATGTTATATTTGCTACAATAACCATTTTCCCATAGCTAAGAATCTCTCATGCTTTCTATATCACTTATAACTTTCCTCAGGTTAAAAACAATGAAAAATCCAATTTCAAGGTTCAAATGTAATAAGAGAGATAAAGAAAAATATGTAGTCAGTTGTAAGTGTTGCTTGTTTTCATCAAACTAGGCCATTAAATTCTTTCATTATTTGTGACAAAAGCACCTACAAATTATAGACATAAGATTCAGTGCTGAGCTCAGCCAGTCAGTAAGAAACAGCTACTGAACAATATTCTCTGTATGGACCAGTGGTGGGATTCAGCCTATTACGACAGGTTCCGTAGAACCGGTAGCGATAATTTTGAGAACCGGAAGATACCATCTCTGATTGGTTGACCCCAGCAAATACCATCTCTGATTGGCTGAACACATAGCCACACCCACAGTACCGGTAGGGGAAATTTTTGAATCCCACCACTGATTCTGATACAGAAGATTTTAAAATGAATGTACAATTGAAATTAGAGACTTTCATTTGAGATCTAATAGATAAGCAAATGAAAGCATCTAATGGAACTTTGTTTTCACACATGTCAACAGCAACAAGGTAACAGAGTTCTGTGCGACTCAGCATATTCTCATGTTTTCCACATGACCACAGAAGTATCTTTGGACAATGCTGGTTCTCTCTACTAAAAAATGGAAATGAGCACTGACCCCTAGAGTCGGACACAACTAGATAGGGGAGGCCCTTGTCTTTACCTTTTTTTACAATGGAAGAATGGAAGGTGAAGCTGATAGAATTGGTAGAGGTGGCAAAATTGATAGCCTTGATGAAAGAAAAAAAAAGGCTAATTTTATTTTTATTTGGAAACCACTTTTGGATTTTTTTTTAGGAAACTGAAAGAAATTAAAAGTTGATTATATGGAAATAATGTAGATAATTGTAAACTTTAGAAGTATTTCCTTTATTCATATCTGTACCAAAAAAAAGTCTGAAGTCATTCTTTTTCTATCTTTCTTATTTGTTTTCTTGTTTCTTTTCTGCACTTCTACTTTTTTCTTTCTTGAACATTTTTTTTAAAAATTCCCTGTTTATTTATCTTTAAACCTGTATTTTTATGAAAATCAATAAAAATATACATGTACTGTATATGAAATGAACTTTTCTTAGTACTTTGCTCCCGAATCCTTGAATGCATGATATTCAACTATTTCGCTTACAATGTTTATATTCCATTCTTCCTCTTAAAGGTATTCACTCTTAATACTAGGGATTACATTTTATCTTTGTAACAATAGAGCGAGCAACTTCTCGATTCAAATAAACTTCTGAGCTGAATGAGAAAAAAATTAGCAAACCTGTATTCTCTACACATACTATTCTGAAGCTTTCCAAATTAGGTTTTACCTGTCAATTAGATGCAGTCTGGTTACATCTGAATCAGGGGTGGGTTTCAACTGGTGTAACAACTGGTTCGGTCGGTTTTTGAAAAAATAAAATAAAAAATAAAATAAAAATAAAATTGGTCCCTCCCACCCGGAAAAACAGCTAAGGCACACTGCCGCGCCGATCAGCTGTGCTGCAAACAGAACGAATAAAGGTAGCTATAGTATATGGGCGGGTGGGAGAGCCCCCCCAAATATTTTCCACCAAAAACCGATCAAACCAGTTCACTACAACTGGCCCGACCTTAACAAACAGTTTGCCCAAACCATGCCAAACCAGTAGAAACCCACCCCTGATCTGAATCACTATGCATAATGGCACATGTTATAACAAATTGTTTGAGTATCCTTAGCGAAAGAAGTTGATATCTTCCTTACTTTTTGAATAAATGACAAACTTGTCAATATTGCACTAAGCATACCTCCTTAGATTCTGGCTAGGTTCCATTGTGGTACAAGCATCAACTGAAAGTCAACATACCCACCCTTATAGAGCAAATTGTGATTACCACATTCTACAGACCAGAAAGCCAAATGGACACAATGTTTTTGCCAAGTTTCCTTGGTTTAAAACAAATCTTAACAGGAATCAGGAGAAAGATCTTCTGGGTCCAAGTCCATCTCTTTTTCCAATGAATACTTGGTCAACCTGACCATTCCATTAATGCTTTACCCAAAGTTAGTCTTTAAAAGACACACTTTGAATAAGGCTGTCTTCTTCACTTTAACTATGTAATTTATGCTAACTACTGACCATCTTTTTCTTTGCCTCACCTCTGGCATCCAGAAGGGCGAACAGAAAAAAATCAAGTAACATATGAAAAATCAGGGATAATGCCCAGCAGATTTAGTGAGAGATCTTTAGAGTTTCAGCAAAACCCAGCATGATCTGAACATGCAGATTACTAGAAATAAATTACCATAGTCACTTATACCTGTTTATTAAATGTTTATCTATATTCCTTTGAAAATTTTTTTGATATATTCCATTGTGCAACAAGCACAGCGTGTTTACTAGATATTAGGTTTATGCTTGAAATTTATAGAATGACATTTGTGTCATTCTGATTAGTATAATTATGTTATTTCAACACATAATGAACACAAATAGAAACCAAAGGATTATCTAATTCATAAACTACCAGTATATTCTGCAACATATACTAAAGGCAGATTACTTTATCACTCATTTAATTTCTTCCATTTTACTTTGGTTTTCATTTTTTCTTCTCCTTTGCTTAAGGCAATATTAACGCAGATAACAAAACCAAAAGAAAACAAATCTATGAGCAAATAAGACACATTTACATTTATCTTATGTATTATAAGTGTTATAACATATATAACATTGATTTGTCTTTGAAAATATGATTTAGAGTTTGCATAGGTATAAATGTAGCACTTGCTGAGAACAAATATAGCTTTTTTTGCAGAATTATTCAACAAACCCAGAAAAAGATGCAGCTGGTTTAAGTGATTCCAACAGGTACTTTATGTGTAACCCAGAAAACTGTAAATCATAAATTTCAAAGCTAGATTGCTACTAATTTTTTCTTAATTAAAAGTAATATGATTTAAAATTCGAGAATAATTTTTAAATATTTTTTATTTCAATAAAATGTAATTCAGTGCCCACTTTGGAAAATCTCTAAGGGCTACTACATGTTGCTCGTGATCTTGGTTTGGGATCTTCTGCTTTTAAAAATTAGATATGATCTATGGTAGATTCTAGAGGTATGACAGGTATCTACTCCAAACTTGTGTTTTATAAAAGATATCTATTTGAAGGCACTGAAGCAATTGTTCTGTGTATCCCCACTGATTGGAAGGCAAATCAGAACATTAACTCTGATTGAGATACAGTCCCAATTCGATATCTACAGTGACTGAATTACAGGTGTTTCTATAGTTGCCAAAATTATGATAAAAATTATCCCATTTTTTAAATAAAATGATATGACAACATTATTATAGATATTGATTACAGATCTTGACGCTAATTGAATTTACACTGCATGTGAAAGTGAATAAAATAAATGTGTGTACTTATGAACATACTTTGGACTCAAAAGTCTTTAATATGTTTTTTAGCATCTAAGCGTCTTATAACATACTACCACATCCAAAACATAGAATATACAACCAGTAGAAGCAACATATCATAAAGAACTCAAAATAATTTTGCTAATATTTGAAATAATGATAATTCAGGGAGACTTAAGTCCATTTATCTTTTCTAGGTTCTATTTATAAACTTGTTTTTCTTGTTCTATGTCCAATTTTAATTCATTTATTTTGCTGTTGAATTATTAGGCAGCTTATTTTTAGTTAGCTATTAATCTGTTTTGGCTATGACCAAAAGTGCTGACTGCTTTTATTTTTATTTTCCAGTTCACCGAGCTTATCTCTGTATGCCTGGACCAATTAGTTGGTTCTGACATGTCCATTTCTGTCTTAAAATCATAAAGCATTCAGTTTACCAGCAAGCTGAAAAAGGTGAAAATGAGACATATTTAAATATAAAATGATTTAATATTAACAAAGTTGATTGCAAAAGCAAACTTTGAATCACATATTGCAACAAAGATTGAAGTATTCAGATTATTGCCCACTTCATTATATCACAAACAGAAATACAAGAAAATAGACAATTCTACAACAAAACTGGAGAATTCTCACTATTTATCTTTTTGCTTACAAAATAAATAAAAGTCTGAATTTATGTAAGATAATCAATGGAATAAGAAATGAAAGAACCTTTTTATTATATAATAAAATTTATTTATATAATAAAAATTTATATTAAAAAAGAAATGAAAGAACCTCCTGTATACATAGTGGAGCAAGGACATCAACTATGCATAGCTAATTATAATTCAATTAAGTAACTCAACCTTTATTAGTATTCTCATATGGCATATATACTTGACCATGATGGGTAAAACCTACTTCTGTTATAATAATAAAAAAGGTATACAAAAGTTTTCAAAACTGTGCAAGGCTTACATGTTAAGTTTGCAATTTTACAAATACTTACCTTAGAATAACCCTTTGAGCATAACTTATTAGCTTTGTATGTTAATATGACCTAAGTCTCTTTATTTGTAATAATGTTAAAGCAGCTTAACACACTATGAATTGTTTAATAAAATCCTAATTTATTTCTTCATTAAGACTATACCTGTTATTATTATTTATTCTTTCATTATTATTCTTTCAAAGACTTGTATTTTAAAGGACATATTCAGAATTTGAAATATGATCTCACCAACATCCACGCCTAGTTTTCTCATTGTGTTCATTAGGCAGATTTACTTACTACCAGCGTAAAGATTCGTAGCGTTTGTAATGTCTGGTCCCACCTCTTTAAAAAAATTTTTTTTACTAGACTATAATTTGAATTCTGTTTCTCCTAAAAGCATAAATGAGACTGCAAATTAATAAAGATAATAGGGATGGAGGGATGAGGATGGAAACGAGGAGTCAGACTGACTCTCTAGAGACTAAACATTTCTAAAACAAGACACCATTAATCCAGGCTCAGCATTCTCTTCAGAAGTTGAAAGCTGCTTTAGGTAAGGAAAAGGCTAATGCAGACAGGCTTTTTCCTCAGCATCCCAATTTGCTCAGAGCGCGTTAACTTGAGGAAGGTTGGTTAACTGTTCAAGGCGGAGAGATGGCATTTTCTCTGAGCATCTTCGCTTTCCCATCACCTCTTCCGCCCTCTCGCTTCTCGCGCATCCTTCCACCGCCTTCTAGCACAGCTGCCACGCCTTACAATAATACCGCACTCCACTGCCAACGGGGGGGGGGGAGGAGGAAAAGTCGGGCTTTCAACAGACAGAGGCCTGCGGGGCTGCCCCTTCCCGTATAATGTGCGGCGAGCCCTCCTTTCAAGTCCCTACCTTCCCCTGTTTTCCCGGGTTCCAACCCTTCCAGGCAATCCGTCCCCGTCAGAGGAGGAAACGGAGCAGGGGGAGACGCGGCTGGAGGTGCTTGCTAACCGTGCCGTATCCCCATCCAACCTGCACCCCTCTGCGCGCGCGCGCCGCCCGCATTCCCCTCTCTACGGCGGGAAGTTGCTCGGAACACCTTCCCCAACTGCGTGAGGGAGAGAGAGGCAGAAAGGAGGACCCCCCCTCCTGCCGCCAACTAACCTCGGAGGCGCCCACCAGCTCCTTGTCCCCACCCCCACCCCGCCTGCCCAACGCTACCTCTTTCCTCCTGCTGGGCGCTCCCGGGCGCGTGAGGAGAGCCGTCTCTTCGCACACCACGACCACATCTTCCACAAAGACACAGTCGGGCAAGCTCTCGTCGCCGGGCAGCTCCAACACCTGCAGCCCCAGCTTGTTCTTCAGCACCCCCACGTAGAGCTGATGCTCCCGCTCGGCGCGCGCGAAGTCCACCTCTTTCGCCTTCTCCCGCCTCAGCGCCTGCTGGCTCAGCGACTCCGGCAGCGCCCGCACCACGGCGTGGCTGCACCGCCCGAAGCTGAAGGGGCCGCCGCTCAACCCTGCCATGTTCGCAAAATAGGGGACTCGAGCCGACCGGGGGAAAACACCACAACCCGCCCTTGCGTGTCTGGCTCCGCGCGCTGGCCGACACCGCCGTAAGGAAGCGCAGCTTGGTGCCAAGCGTCCCCCGCTCTTCCCGGAGCCAGCTGAAATGGCCTCCCTTCTCTCCCAACAGGAGGAGGTGGTCGCGAGCGCGCTTAGAAGCCGGAGCGGCTGTGGATTGGCCACGCCTTGCTATATAGTACCTACATCATGCTCTGTGTTCAAAGAAGCGTCCATTGGCCGGTTATTTGGGTTGAGGTACCTGGTTGGTTCAAGCTGGCCGAAATTACCTCGCACCGATTTTATAGCCATAGGGAAACATGCTGATTGTTTAATTGCATCCCTGTTCGGTGGCCCATCGGTGGCAGATGCGATGACTGGGCTCACCCTGATGGAGGTACATTACAAGAAGTGTAGCTTTCAAATGCATAAAAGTCTGTAGAGATTCTCAGCCATCCAGGTCATGGTTGGTGCCAAAGGTGCTTTTCCAGGAGGCAACTGGACTTTCTTGTTTTTTCTTTGAAGACGTTTTGCTTCTCATCCAAGAAACTTTTTTCAGCTCTGACTGGATGGTGGGGAATGGAAGGATTTATATTCCTTGCAGACAGCTGATCATTTGGGTCCTTTTTGAAGCATTTGGAGGTTTATCCAAGATAAACAAGATACAGATAAACTGCAAGTGCTTCAGCCACCCTCTAAAAGGGTGCAAATGACCTTTGAATATAAATCCTTCCATTCCCCTGTCAGAGCTGAAGAACCTTCTTGGATTAGTAGTGAAATATCTTCAAAGAAAAAACAAAGTCCTGAGAAAGCATCTTTGGGACTTTCAAATGCATGTTAAGTTCTTCCTCAGCATAACAGTTTAGATTCAAATGAGATTGTGTACTCTCCTCCCTGCCTGGTTCTAAAGATAGTTTGAAGGAAAGTGTGTATACAAATATCACACTTATTCCTTCTGGTAATCACACTTTACAGATTTGTGCTTTGTGGGGCTTTTTAATTGGAGGGGGAGAAACCTGCTGAAAGTGAACTGGAACGTGTCCAGATTGTCTTAATAACTTGTGAAGAATAAAAATAATTTAACATCTGCTACATTTGGATGTAAAATGGATGAAAACCAGCCTTTTAATCAACTTAATCAATGTTGCCAATATTTAAACCTGGTGACTTTATTAATATATTTTATACCCTGCTCTACTATGAAGTCACTCATAAATCATTAAGTTTTAATTAAATTATCTTTGTTGCTTAAAGATTTCCTTTCCTTACACTGTAAAAATTCAGCATTTTACCTATGTACATATATTCACATATACATCCCATTAAGTGCTATAGTTCAATTTCCAAATTATTACATTTAAATTTCAGCCTTAATCTGTATTTGGAAATTCTGGACTTTTTATTTAAATTTTGAAAGTTGAAAATTGCTATTCCAGAGAGGGTTTTTTATTCTATAGTTTTCTGTAAGTGAATATAGAACATGTTCTCTTCTAGATCAATATGTACCAGAGAAAACTAGACTACACAATTTTGCACTTCCTTGCTTCCATTTACTGGAAAAAAAGTTGCTAGGTTATTTTTTTTATTGTCCATTATGGCACAATACTCTTCAACTCTGTAGATTAACTCTTTATCTTTTCTGGATACACTTCAAATGAACACGTAAGGTTAACTTATAAGGATATTTTCATATAGTTCATTCCTCAACAATGGCAGGACACACAAAAAGTGATGTGTAACTGTAAAATATTTTTTAAAAAATAGTTTAAACATCCCTGTCACAACAAAGAATGAGAGTAAATTCAGATCTCACCCCTTAAGATGGGTCACAGGTTGTCTAATTAGATCTCATCTTACAATGCATGTTCTGCAGACGTTGTGCTGCCACGTGAACCACCATGGACTTCAACCCTCCTCCACCTCACAATGTTAATTCTCTCATCAAAAGATTGCCCCTTCCTTGTTTATAAGAAATGTATGATGTATGAAAAGCCATGATTCTGATCTTCACAAGAAAAGACTGTGCATTGCAAGATGAGATCTAATTAGACAACCCGTGACCCATTGAGTCATCCTTTCAGAGGTATTTCCTTACATAAACAGAGAAACTGGGAGCCCATAGGCAGATTGCTATTGTTTTTGGTTTAAAACTGCCTGTGGTCATTCTGTTTATTTAAGTAAGGAAATATCTTTGAAAGGATAACCCAGTGGACCACAGGTTGTCTTGTTAGATCTATTTAGCCCTTTGTTTATGAATTCTCTCACACACATCCTGACATTTGATATTATCTCTTGACCATGACTTCCCCCTCTCTTTTCACATGGTGTAATTATGCTGACAATATTTATTTTTTTTAAACATAGTACTTGTACATTGCCACTCTCAACTCAGAACAGTTTAGAATCTCTGCTGACTTCTCCACTGAATTGTAGGAAGCTGTTAGAGAAAGTTGAAAAATAGGATCACGTAACTTTCTGAGGGCTAAGGCAGGTCCAATCTATTTGATCTCTGATGGCCAAAGGAAGGGGCAATCTGCATTCAATTTCGGAGTAGGAAGCAGTTGAAGACTGAAGCAGGATGGGCAAAAACTAAGGTATACTAGCTAATATATTTGATTGACATTAGAGAAATCCAGTTTCTACTCCATCTGCAGCCACAGCTACTAACTTGGTGACTTTCAGCCCAACCTACCTCATAGTGTTTTTTTGAATAAATATAGAAGGATGGAGAACTATGAACTGTATGTGCCTTGAGTCCCTGATCAAATATGGGATATAAACACATGTATATGTTTGTGTGCCAGAGAAGGGGCACATAAAGCAATAAAAATATCCAGGGCTTTCTTCATGCACCTTAAAATTGTTGCTTTTTAAAGAACCACATGATAAGTTAATTCCTTCCAGTTGGGTGAGGGAAGGAAGGAGGGAGGGATTGCAAGACTGGCTCGGAAAGTTCACATTGAACATTGAAAATGAAAGATCATGTGACTGCAGCAGTAGCACTAAAGCAGCCACAACATTCCCAAATAATGGGAACATTCCTTGGGAATCATTGGTCCTGGATTTTAGACATATTCTGTATATTGTATGTAACCCATCTGAGTTACATTGGTTCAAAAACTGCTACCCTATGATGTACTGTTTCACCTAGTTAAAGATCATGACAACAAGAGTTTTATACACACGTGTTGTCATGATCTTTACCCAAGTCACAGGACTGGATTTGTCATCTGACCTAAGGCAAAAGCAGAACCAAAAAGAAATGTTCATTTCTTTCTCTCTGGATGAGTTCTGAAGTAGAACAGCAGGGTCAATAATGTTCCGCTTCGTTGACTGCAAAGATGCATGGTTGCTAAATTTATTTTGGCTCCACAAACAGAAATTGAGAAGGTTTTATGTTATGGTGAAAAACAGAGGCAACAGTCTATAAAGAAGCATATCACATCTATTTTAAGTACCATAATACATATCCACTTTGAAATGATAGTAAAAATGCTTATTGGTGCATTATTGTGAGGAAAGTTAGCACCCAGCCTAAGAAGAATGAAATATTTTAGGAAATATTAAAAAGGCACAATATTATATTTTCCTGGATGAGAAATTAAGAAACATGCTCTTGGAGACAGAAACTCAGCCCCAGCTCCCTGCCCCCAGTAAGACATCCATTTTGTACTGTAGGAAGCATATAAACTTGTTGATAAAAATAGTATAAAATATAATATGGAAAAACTTTTTGGCTTAGGCTACTATATACCCATCTCTCATCACTCAAACTCTGAGAAGAAAACATGTAGCTTGTAAACTCATAGCTATTATTCATCCTGAAGATGAAACTTAAATACTTTGGCCACCAAATGAGAAGGAAGGACTCACTGGAGAAGAGCCTAACGCTGGG
>JANHFQ010003630.1:14773-27742 GCA_032468035.1 Aparallactus werneri
AGGGTGCGATTAAAAGACAATATATACAATTAAAATTAAATTAAATTAAACCCTGAGATAAAATAGTTAAAAATTTAGAAATTAAAAATTTTTTAAATATATTGCTGATACAGCTGAATAGTTGAAACAGTATCAGAAGTTTTGAAGTTCAGGAACAGTGGCTGCCCTCCTGGACTTGCTGGTTCTACCTCTGCTTAGAACTGAATTGCTCTAGCACACGTTTCTTCATTGAATGGTGGGCTAGGTTTTCATTCATAGACCACAGTTTATGCACATCACGTTCCGTAAAATAGGAATCAATGGAAATTAAATGCTTCATTAGATTATTAAGTCCCAGTTTTTCGATACAGTTGTATCCAAGTCAAAAACTAAAAATTTCTCAATTTCCCTGCATGATAAACCTTTTTATTCACGTATACCAGAAAGGGAAGCCCAGAGTGTCACCTGGTCATTCCTATTCCTTTCCATTGAGGAAGGATCATATAATGTACGGGTCACATGTTATCTTAAATCCTGCTTGTATTACTGGCCCTGGAGGAAGCTTCTGCTGGTGCCAAATGCAGCGGAGGGAGCCGCTATGGGTGCTGGCTCTTTGGCACATGCGCCGCACAGGCTGCCTTTGGAGACAATGCAAGCTCCTCTCCAGCCTTTTATGGCTTGGGGCCAGGCTAAGGCCTCTGCTCCCCCCATTTTCCTTCTCCTGGAGATTATTCATACCTGTCTCCTTTTCAGGTTCTTCCTTCCCTCATGGTTCTCAACACCTTTTAGAAGTTCCAGCCAGGTATGGCGATGCCTTTTTTCAGAGCCTGTTAATTCCTGTCATCCCAAAGTCCACGGTGCACAACTGACTTGTCTCAGCTTTTCTTCATCAAGTTCTATGTTTACTCCAACATGGGCAGATTTTGTTCCCCAAGATATCCAACTCTTCCAATTCATCAGCCAGTTCCACTCCCCTGTGCAGAATTTGCAGACAGCTGGACCCCTTGTCTCTTCTACTTTCTGAGAAAATTCTCACCACCGAGAGAGACCAGAAGCATCTTGGACTTCTCTTTCCTAGCAGTTTCTGAACTGGTGGGTTAGCCAAGACTCTTGATCGCGTGAGAAATTCCAAGGTTGACTTCGAAAGACACCTTCTGATCCACTTCTGATCTTCGGCAGGTGACCTGTCGAATTCCCACACTAGAACCCTTTTCATTTCCTTCTCTTTAATGACACCCAGATGCCTTCAACTTGGAATCCATAATCAGGGACATGATTTTCTTTATAGGCATGTGACATCTTACACTGAAAACTATTTCCTTTTTGTTTCAGTTGGGTCCATTTGCTCTGAACAAGCCAAAGCGCTCCATTCTATTCCAACATCTCAGCAGGCTTTTACCATACCTGCCCATCATACTTGTCCCGTTTGCTTTCCTACATGAAGATTTCTAGTACCTCTGTTCTGTCTGCAGGTGTGGACTTGTAGACAGGCAGGGTTTCTGCCTCCCTGCTGTCATGTGCTGAAAACTTCCAAGTAAGTTTTCCATTTCATTCCTCTGCCATTATTATCTGCAGCTACGGTTCTAATGCCCAGCCTTCCTCTACTGACGTCTGGGCTGCTGCCTCCTTTCCGTTTATTTTAAAACCTTTCCTACACCCTGCAAGGCTTTTGATAAAGACATTTTCCTTCCTCTTATGGGTTGTAGCACATTCTTGTCAAGGAGTCCCTTATACCGGTGACGGAGACCAGCGTTTAGGACTTCAAATCTTTCTCAATGGGACATTCCTTGCCTGTTTTTTTCCTTCCAGGTCCTGCTTTTCCTTCCCTGCCTGCTAAGGATGAGCAGGGAGGATTAATACATCTCCAGCTGCTCCACCTGCCTGCCCAGACTTCTACATTGCCTGTAATATTCTGAAGGGTTTTTGCTCTTCTAGCAATTTTGTTTAACCCGATCAGAAGAGACCTGAATCGGCCAGTTTCAATTTGATGAGTTTGGATCCTCTTTTCTCCCTATCCACGTTCATCAGGAAGTTGTTTCTTATGCTCTTCAGTTTCTTGTGTTAATAAATTTCTCACCTGTGTCACTACCTCCTCAGCGGAAAGCATGGTTTTGTTGGTGGCTGAAGCACTGGAAGTCCTTTCCATTGTATTCGGAGAAGCTGGTATAAACGGCCCCCCCTTGGGTGGGGGGAGCTGCTTTTCCACACCCGGAGCGTCAGTTCAGCTGGCCACTCTTTCTCACTCCCCAGAGTTGCTTCTTCTTCCCCTGTGGGAGGGGGCATCTCTTCTCCCCTCGTCCTGGGTGGCGGACTGTGCCCCGCCAGCCTTCGTGTCGCAAACCTTACGGAACAAGGGTGGCCCTCAGTTTGCTCCCCTTTTCCTCCGCCCACCAGCTTTCATCTGCAACGGGCGTGACTACCATGTCCTTCTGAGGGGGTCCAAGGGACGGAGGCTCTCTTTCTGCCATGCAGGGCAGGTAGGGGGTCATATTTAAACGCTCGTTGATAGTCCTTGACTTATGACTGATCATTTAATGATCATTCAAAGTTACAACTGCCTCAAAAAGAATGCTTTACAACTTGCAGATCAACCCCCCCAAGGTCACATGACTGCATTGGGTCACCGGCCCACATATATGACCAACTGCAGAATCCCATGGTCATGTAACTGCAGTTTTTGCAATCTGGCAAAAACTACACCCAACTTTTGTTTTGTATAACTGAAGTTAGGATACGTAATATTCCCTTTTCCTATTTATTTCCTCACAACAACAATCCTGGAGATGGTTCTGCAGAGGTAGAGGGGCTGATTCACAGTCATCCAGCCAACATCCATATTTAAGGTGGAACTAGAACTCACAGTCTCCTGGATTGTAGCCTGGTGTCTTTAACCACTACACCAAACAGGCCAATCAATCATCCCAAGAAGAAGACCTACTGTTTCTGAATTCATTCCCACAAGAAAAATGCGGGTAATTGATTTATGGATAATGAACACAAACAAAAGCACTTCACAACTTTCTTTTGTTGTCTTTCCCTGCTATACACCAGAGGCAGATTTTATGGATGTTGATGTTAGCACCCAAGAACTCGCTTCCCACAGGGCAAGGCAACTTCCCCAGAAGAAGGGGCTGCATACGTGTTCAACAAGCACATCCCATTACTCCCAGTTAGCGTGTCAGTGTCCATAGAATGATGGGGCAGGACAGGGATGGTGTGATGATCACTGTCCAAAACAGAGGGAAGCCCTCTTGAGGAAGAGGCATTGAATGGAAGGAGGTAGAAGTCTATCACCAGAACCAAACATTGTTCTTTTGATTACATTAATTCTCATTTCAGCAGGTATTTGGAGACTTAGCAATCAATGAAGGTGGTAGAATTTCTTTCTTTTATAAATACAGCTTGTTTAAGCATGCACGCAGAGGCAAGTATACTGTATATACAAATTGAACGTTGCTGGAAAAGTGAGATTAATGAAACTGATAATTCCTATGCTGCTTTCATGAAAATTAGCAGAAATTAGAACTGGCAATACTTTATAAGCAGGACTGAGGTGACACTGAAAAAGGAAGTAGAAGCTTCTTTCATCCTACAAATTAATGAGTTATAATGAGGCGAACATTTGTGAACATGTTTGAATTTTCAATATTCCTGTGTGAATATTAAATCATAATCTGTTTTTACACAATGCCTCAAACTAGAGAAAGAGAACCCAATTAAAGAAATTAGTCAGAATTAGTGCACTCCTTCACTTATTTATTCAGAAAAATAAGCTATATATTTGTGTGTAGCAAAGTTATGTAAACCTCTTGGCTTCATTTGAAGGGGAAAGTAGAGTCAGGAGGAAACAGTCGACTAAAATTCCTCCCAGCCGATGGGAGGAGCTGATCAGCAGTTATCATAAACCTTTAGTTGCAGGCATTGCTGGGGGGCCGGGCCGGGACAGGGGAGACCAGTTACTGAAAGCAAAGATAGAGACAGACTTTTGCCACACATAAATATACTCCTGCGGATCATTTTCCTCAATCAATCAGTGAATGTTTTTGACTCATTTGTTTAATTTGGTTTTCTTCATCTAGTTTTGGTAGATAAAGATCAAATAACATTTAGGTCATATTCATGCAGAAATATTGAAAGTTCAAAAGGTTCACAAACTTTAAACACCGTTGTATTGTGTGCTTGGATTTCGAGCTTCAGCTTCCTGGTTAGGCCTTACTAGTGCATTTTTGTCCTGATTTTGTCCATGAACCCAGAGGCATCTGGAGGCTCAGGTTCTCCAGGGAGGAGGAACCCCACCCCGCGACAGTCCAGACGTCTCTTCCCAGCACTAACGCTCAGGCTCTAAAGGGAAGGACCCTTGTTGGGCCGCAAAACCTTTGGGGGGGGTGTGGAATTTTGAGGGCATTACAAAATGCTCAGAAGTCGAGTTGCCTATTCACAAAACAAGTTGTCCTCCAATCTGAAAGGGTCTCCGCCTCCTCCCCCTCCCCCAAGGTCTGCTCTGCAGGGTGCCTTTGCCTCTCGCCTCTCCCAGGCACTGGCCTGCCCCCTCTTCCCTAGGAATACCTGGGAGAATAAAGATTAAAAACATTAGCTCAATCGCTAATGTTTACTTTCACAGCAGCCCAGGTTTCCATTTAATTTGTTTAATGTATCATGTCAAAACACCGAACCCAGGGGGGGTCAGGGAGTCTGAAGGGGGAAGACCTGTGGGGTCCCCATTGTGACCTGCCCCGAGTGCCTGGTATTCAAGACAATGCAGAGCGAGAGTCACGGGGGATGCGAGGGGCTTGGTGAGCTCTCTGGGTCCTTGAAGCTTCCTGGGACAGGGTCACCTTGGGCACTTTATGCAACAGGAACTGATTCAGGTGCATCGTTTGAGTCTTTTGGACAAAGGCTGGAATAGAACTATCAGCCGCCCCTATTAGATTTTTATTTGCTTGCCTGTGGTGCATAAAGGAAAAGCCACTTGGAAAGAACCAGAAGGCTAAGCTCTCACGGAGTGGTCTGAAATATATTTTCTCAGGGAGCATCTTGTGCATCAGTATTTTGAAAAACTGGGTTCTTTCATTTGTTCAATTGAATGGTGGCATGAGATTTTTCTTCGGCTTATCTTTTACACTGATGGGTTTCTTATGTATGAATTCCCTCTCCAACTGGCTCTTTACCCATTACTTTGACAGCAGATAATGTAAGAAAACAACAAAATTTAATTTCAAAGAATATGCACGATAATGGAAGAAGGAACTGTGTGTAATATTTGAACAGAAACTTTTTTCTTATTTTGCATAAGAAACCGAAGCGGAGTACAAATCAATCAATCAAATCAAAATAAGCCTCAAATAATACTCAAGCAAGAAATGCCGTGCAGCAAAGAAGCCTTTAGGAAGGCTGGACCTTCTCTGGCCAGAGGAAGGAAGGCAAGTCCTCCAGGGAGTCCTGAGAAGAGACGCAGAAGACGCCCAGCGGGGCAGGAGGCTGAGCACAATCCTGGCCAAAAGGAGACCTGTATGGCTGCTCTCAGGGTGGCAATCTTTTTAGGCTCAAGGACACACTTTTGAGAGCCTTTTTATTTTTTAAAATACCAACAGGACCTATGTGGAGCCAAGAAATATGAATAGGCAATAGATTTCTTAGTAGAGTTTGGCTCTTTCTTTACATTTAAAATGGTTAAGTCTAACGTCAGCAGGAGCCTCGTGGATACCAAGGAACGCATCCATGCCACGCACCCTCAGTCAGGTTTCCTTGAGGTAAAGGCAACCCCCTCATGGACCATTCCATGCAGTTTTTGTGGCAATTACAAAGCAGGGGGTTGGACTAGAAGACCTCCAAGGTCCCTTCAAACCTTATTATTTTATGTTTTATGTTAGCTATCATCTTCTTCCAAGAAGTTTTTTCAATCTCCAGGCTAGCTTCCAGGTCTAAGATTGCCAGGACGTCTCCTCTCTGACTTCAACCAAGTGCCCCCACCACCTGAGACCTCCCCTTGCTTAACTTCTTCAGGTCCTGATAGGCTGAATGGAGTCAGGGGTACCCAAAAATGCTTCTTACCTGGCAAGGCTTTTGCCCATTTCACCACATGCACCAGGTGCCTCTCTCCAAGTTCATTCAAACTGGTGAGAAGGGAGCCGAAGGAGTCGGGCTGGTTATTGTCATGCCCTGCACAAACCATGCCGGGCTCAATTGCTTCCAGGACATTGAGGAAGATCGGCTGGCATTCCAGGCCGTCAATGTGTGCGATGGGCATTTTCGTGGCTTGCTCCTCAGTGGGGCTCGATGGCCCTGCCGTCTCCCCTTCTTCTTGCATCTTCAGGTTACCCAATTTCTTCAATTTGCGGGCTGAAAGGACAAAAAAGGTTTCTAAGAAAACGTTCCATGATAGGTTGACAGTTTATACCATGAGCGGGCATATCATCAAAGGAGGCAAAGTTTATGGAAGCTTCTTTCATATAACTGAACCTTATGCTGCTGCTGCTCTGGGGGGAGACACCAGGGCCACCAGGATGCCAATGGGGTCCTCTGGGGTCCTCTGGCCAGCCCAGGCGGAGAGGTAGCTGGACAGAATTTTAATGCAGCCCCCATTCAGTTGCGTAAACATAGTGCGAAGAAATAAGAAATAACTTAGAAGATTTTCACTATCTCAGCCAGACTTTGCATGGGAACACTGAGAGCCCAATCTTCTCATGCAACGTTTCACAGTGGAATACTGTGCAGACTTGCACAAATCTGTAAGGAATATTTTTAGCATTTACGTGCTAAATTAACGTGTTAGGATTTGAACAAACCATAGACACCACGGTGGTGGTGGGTGCCCCTAAAATGAGTGCTCTTCCTCCTGTTGTGTTTGTCACAGTCGGTGTGACAGGATGGAATTGCCGGTATGTTCCTCTGAATGCTTCTCGACATTTAGTACTGACTGCTGATGTTCACCATTCCAATTATATGGAATTTCCCCCATGACCCAGAGCAGCACTACAGCCTGAATCTGCTGCTGCAGGAATGTAACTGGGGTTTTTCCATCACAATGCTTTTATATTTCTGAATGACTAGATTTCTGACCACCCTTCTTGCAAACGTTTTTGATCTGATCCTACAAGACTAGATTTATACTCTCTACAAAGTAAAGGATAGCCACCTTTTTATGTGGTGGCGGGGGGGGGGAGCAGTATGCTCAAGGGTAAAATGGAGCATTAATCTTTGATGACCTACCCTGCCCCAAAATCTTGTAAGATCTCTTAGGAGAATTCTCATTCATTCTGGCAGCCTCTGTCATTTTTAAAAATTAAATGATGTGTTTTAAAAATGTTAACTTGGGGGCTCCATGGACGCCACTTGGAGGCTGTGAATTCTATGGCTGCTCCCCGTCACAATGGGAACCGCCAAGACGGAGTAAAAAGAGAGGCTCGGGTATTGCAGCAGCACCGAGGGGGCCTTGCTGCCCTTCCCCACCCCCACTCAGCACAGGTCAGCTCTACATTTCATACTATATTTTATACTAAAACCTAGTAATCTTTCCTAATATTCAAATGGGATCAGAGGTAACTTAGATCCATTATCCTGCCTTTGAGTGTGACAATCAGCTCTTTGCAAAACTAACTGCTCTTTCTCTTTGGAGGTTGACTTTCTGGTTGGTCCTCTGATACCCTTTGCTGCCCTTCTCTAATCTGTCTAAATTGCTCTACTTTTTACTGGTCCTATTGCTTTGGCTATTGTGCAATTTATTGATTCCCCCCCTAATATTCAATTAGGGTTGTCTTAAAAAATGCCATATCTTCCTAGACAACCAGGATGCTCCACTGACTTTATGGGTTGTCTTCTATTTGTCATTTCATTGAATTGCTTGCCCTTCTTTTAGGCTGCTGAACGGCCGTGGGACCCAAACGGGGACTACAGCACTGGCTGTGGGCCAGTCCAAGCTCCATTGATTTCGTAGAAGTTCTGCATTTCAGGGGTTCTTGACTCCCTAAATCAGAGGGGGGGAACAATGGCCCCTTTATGACTTGTGGCTGGTTGAGAAATTCTGAAAGCTGAAATCACGAGTCATGCAAGGGCCATCGTTCCCCAGCTTGCCCTAAATGAGAAGGGAATTTATCTGGCCCATGAACAACGCTAATGATTTTAATTGTGCTCTCATCATCAAGCATGTTAAACAAACAAACCTACTGACAGAACCTTGTAAGTTTTTAAAAATAAAACCTTTCCATTAGAATTTAACATTTAAACAATACTTTGAATGGGAAGAATGCGCTTGCCTAGCATTGCACAATCCCTGAAGCTTGGGTTTCCTGGCCCGCTTCTCCTTCCGCCTTTGGTCTGGGCGGACCTTCCTTCCCTCTTCATAACAGAAAGAATGGCAGACCTCAACTGGGTCAGGCCAAGGAGGGAGCACGGACTGCGAGCCAGCTTTGCAGGCCCAGGCACAGCTTGTCAAGACTTGTTCTGGGCTTTGCTTAGACAAGGACTGCTGCCTTGTCCAGGTGACCCAGGAGAAGGGGCGACAATCTTAAAAACCCTGCCCTACAGAATTAAGAAAAAGAGAGACACTTTTCTATGTCCCTGTAGTAATTTTGCTGCTGGTGTGTGTGTGTGTGTGTGTAAGTGTGTGAGAGAGAGAGAGAGGGAGGGAGGGAGGCCAGCTGTGTCCACCCTGCCCCTTCAGGATGCTCAGCGACTGAACAGGGAGCAGAGTCCTGAATGTCCTGCAGGGCCAAGAGCTGCACTGCCAGGGAGACTTAAGCCCGTCAGGCCTTGGCATCACATTACACAGATAAGAACAAAACCCCAGGAAGTCGGTGATTATGACTTCTAATTCTGCGAAATGGACTGTTTTTTGTAGTCTTTATTTATTTATTTCCACTCTGGGTGTTTGCTTTAATACTTGGCTTGCTTACAACTATAAAGTCTACAGAGCCAGATTTTGTTGTTCTAGACAATAAAATGCTTTTATATCTCCCTGAAACTCTACCACCTCCTTCTCAAAAGCCAGCTTGGAAGAAAATAAAATAATTAATTAGAAATAATGGAGAAGATAGAGAAAAATCCTGATTGCTTCACTTCAGCAAGAGAAACATAAAACAGTATCTGAGTTCCTGGAGGATCTGGCTCTCTACATTAAATGAGACTTATCTGAAACTTCCTCTGGCCATAAATTAAAAAATAAGCCTCCAAACATAAAAATGCCAAATCAAAGAGCATCTCAATAAATCAATTCAAAAGCTGATCTTTAATTATATGCTTTGGATGATCTACAGTAAGAGCAATTAAGGGAGGTTGCTCTGCAAAAATGGGAATATGGCAATAAAAAATAAAAGTGAGTAACGTTTGAAAAACAAGAGCAAAATGCAGCATGACATCGGTGCCATTATTTATGCAGGTTGGGATGGTGACAAGGAGATGGCTGAACATGATCTGACTGTCTGGCAACGTTCTGATAAGCTTTCCCAAGAACATTGCTGCGCTCTCTTAACCTTGAGGCAGTTTTGCTTCAAGGCCCACCGTGAGCTTATCGTGGCCTATTCTGTGCTCCAAAGACACAGCAGTCCCTCTGTTTTGACTACACGGAGTGGCCGCCCACAAGGGAGGCAAGGAAGATGCTGAGCACCTGGAAGTTCTACCCTTCCAGAGTTGCCCGCATGGCTGTTTCTGAGACAGGCTGCAACTTCAGTCAACGTTCAGAAGTCAAGATATGAACTTTAGACCTTAGAGCAGCCCTGCCCAACTTCTCATGACTTCCATGGTTTGCAACTGCAACTTCAGGGCTTCCCAAGCTAATGGGACCACCGCAAACGCTGGGAGGTATTCAGTTAGTAATCGAGCTTGCACCTTGGATAAACCTCAGTGGCCACAACACTGCCAGCCAAGCACTTCTGTAATGTTTTTACTTGTAGTCTGTCGAGATCCTCCATCATGCAGGCCACGGTTGTCCCAAAGGTGCTTTTTCAAAAGGCAACTTGACTTTGTTTTTCCCTGAAGACATTTTGCTTCTCATCCAAGAAGCTTTTTCAGTTCTGAGAATCTCCATAGACACCTCCAGTAATGGGGCAGCCACAACTTCTGGAGGCAGCCCTTCCACTGATTAAATGTTCTCACTGTCAGGAAATGTCTCCTTAATTTTAGGTTTGATCTCTCTTAGATAAGTTTCCACCCATTACTTCTTGTCTTGGCATCAGGGACTCTGGAGAATAAGTTGACCCCCTTTTCTATGTGACAGCACCTCGAGTATCATTGAAAGACTGTGATCATGTTACTCCTACTCATTGTTAAACTAGACATAGCTAATTCCTTGAACCGTTTATCATACTATTAGTCTCCAGACTACTAATCATCTTTGTTGTTCTTCTCTGCACTCTTTCTTATTTTATTTATTTATTTCTAAAATTTATAAGCCGCCCAACTCCCATAGGATTCAGGGCGGCTAGAGTCTCAACATCATTTTTCTATCATGGTGACTAGAAATGGATGCAGTATTCCAAGTGTGATCTCACCAGTGCATTATAAAGTGGCACTACCATTTCACGTGATTTTGAAGGTATCTCTCTGTTGATGCAGCTCAGGACAGCATCAGCGTTCTGCTAATTAGCTGCAGCAGACTGCGACAGCAGTGTGTCTCAACCTCAGCAGGTATAAGATGCGTGGTCTGCAAGCAAGCTGGCAAGGGAATTCTGGGAGCGGAAGTCCACATATCTTAGTACACATAGCCACCCTGAGTCTGCCGGGAGTTGGGTGGTCTATAAATTCTAAAAATAAAAAAATAAAAAAATAAAGATCTTAAAGTTGCTGAGGTTTTGAAAAAGCACTGCTCTAGAAGTAGCGAATGTCCCATTAGGGAACTTGCAGGCCCAGCTTGTTTCCTCTAATACACAAGAGGTCAGTTAGTGGAACCCTGGAGAAAACATTCCAGAGTTTGGACAAACAGATTGCTATATCCAGTCCAGCCCCTCCCCCTCCCATCAGCCCAGCTGTTCCAAAGTGACAGATTCGGCTTTTTTGGGAACAAGTCCTGGTTTCCCACTGATGGTTGTAGCTTTGATTATGGATGGGAAAAGACAAGATGCCCCATTTCTTGAAAAGGAGAAGGTTGTTAAAACTTAAACTGACGGATCAACTCAACCACACAACACAAATAGGTGTGTGTGTGTGTGTGCACGTATGTGTGTGTATGCACATGTATGCAAGTGGGGAGGGGGAGAGAGAAAGAGAGAATATGATGTATTGGGTATTGAATGTTTGGGTTATCATTAGAAACATTGGCAGGGTGAAGTGTCCCCTGGCACCGGCCACACGCTCCCCCTCATCTTTCCATGGAGGTACAAAACATGCTTCAGGCTGAAAAACAAGGGTAGCCTGGTATGTTCCCATTTGTCCTGCACATTGCCCAATACAGCTGGAAACTGGGTCAGCCGTGCCTTGGGTAGAGGAGCAGGTCAGGTCAGGAATGAAGAACGCTTGCAAAATCCCTCCTAAGCCCAGCTGGAAGAGAGCCTTTGGGGCTGAGGCCTGCAAAGCAAATAGGCAGGCAGGATGGCTATAAAAATGCAACATGGTCCCTGCAGAAAGGGAGAAGACCATTGTTCATCCTGAGGGTCTTTAAAACCACACCCCCAAAGACACCCTGGGCAGGGATGGGCAGACCCCTAAAAGAGCACCCTTGATCCGCATCTTCTGGCAACTGTTGGGCGGCTGCTGGACCTGGGACCCCCATTTCTAATGAAGGGCAGTCAGGCCTTCTGTTGCCTTGGAGGTAGTTAAGGAAACACAGCTCTATTCAAAACGGTTTATGGCATCATGCCCACACTGTTTAACTGGGAAAATGGAGATTATTAACCGATCGTGGCTGGCTAATTTGACAGATACCTCTGGAAGCCTATGAGAGAAGTCACACAAACAAGAAACATTGAAGGGAAGCAAGACAGAATCACACTAACAGAGACATTTCTCGACGCACAGAAGAACAGCGCCCTCCACCTGGCTGGGCTAGAAACATATGCGCAGGCTTAAACCTGGCAGGAGACCCTCCCCATTGCAGACCAATGGTGATCTAGTCTCTTCTTAAAAACCTTCAGTGATGGAGCACCCATAACTTCTGGAAGCAAGCCAAGCCAAGAGCAGAAAATTCCTTCTTAGTTCTAGGTTGGATCTCACCTTGATCAGTTTCCATCCATTGCTTCTTTTCCTACCTTTAGGGACTTCGGAAAATAGGTCGACCCCCTCTTCTTTGTGGCAGCTCCTCAAATAATGCTGCTATCATGTCACCCCCAACCCTTCTTTTCATTAGATTAGACACACCCACATCTGCAAATCGTTCTTCATATGTTTTAGCCTCCAGATCCCTAATCATCTTTGTTGGTCTTTCCTGCACTCTTTCCAAAGTCTCAACGTCTTATTTATATTACAATGACCAAAACTGGACGCAGCACTTCGAGTGTGGTCTTACCAAGCCATTATAAGGTGGTATTAACGCTTCACATGGTCTTCATTCTATCCCGTTTATGCAGCCTAGAACTACGTTGGCTTTTTTTAGCTGCACACGGCTAGCTCATATCTAAGTGACTGTCCACTAGGACTCCGAGATCCCTCTCACAGTTGCTGCTATTGAGCCAGATTTCACCTAACCTGTACCTTCACTTCTGGTTTTTCTTGCCTAAGTGTTATGATCAGTCAGGCTTCCTCCCCCACTTCTCCAGACACAAACCTTTTGCAGACAAGTTCTTGGAAAAGAAATTAAAAAATCAGCAAACCATGATACGGACTTCCAAACTGCTTCTAAAATTTGTTCCCCACAACTTTTACTCACAATCACACTCCCTTTATAATCTCAGGGGTGTGGTTCCCTTACTGCTCAGGTAGGGCCCGCCCAGCTCCCTGGCTCCGCTCCAACCTCCTCTCATCACGCCGTCTCACCCTTGCATCTCTCCACTACTCTCTGCCTCCGTGAGTTGCTGCGTGTCTGGGGGGGAGGTGGCTGCCGGCATGCTGTCTGCTACTTCCACG
>JANHFQ010003632.1:32130-42352 GCA_032468035.1 Aparallactus werneri
TCACTACCTCCTGTCTCATTTCTAACATTTATTTTCCCCTTAAAATAATGCATTCCCACAAAAAAATTCACGTGCAATGCCGGGTAATCAGCTAGTTATGATATAATTTCAGAAATGTAGAAAAATTCAACATTTTCTTTCACCTTTAGGAGGTTGTATAGAATAAGATATAAGGAAGGTTTCTAAGTCTGTGCTTTTTACCCTCTAAATTACAGGCCTGTCAAACTGGCGGCTGCATCCTATGCAGGCCACCCCCATCCCAGCGCCGCCAAAGCCAAAAACATTGCAATATGTCACATAACACGATCGAGTTTGACACCCGTGGTCTAAAATGATGCTTGGGTAAAATTCTTGAATACAATTTTGAGGAGAGAATTTATTCCCTATTAGAGCATTTGGAATTACTTAGTATTTCCACATGTTGAGTGGTGTCAGGCATTTAAATCTGGTGTCAAGTTTGCACATGGCGCCCACACCAGTGAGCAGCAAAATGAATATTTATAATTGTGCTGTCTCAGAATGATCTTGGAGAAATTACTGGTTCAGTATGCAGATAGATGAGTAGTGCAGAACACATCAAAGAGATAATCCAATATGCTGTTTGGGAGATTGCATCATAATTTAGAAGTATCTAGCACTATCTCACTCTATAAAATAAGTTTATTAATTTTTACAGAACATAATACTGAAATTTTGGAAGCACGTAAGGATTAACTTGCAATAAAATTATAGGTTTGACAGGGGCCATTTATGAGATCAAGTACAACTCTTATTCAGAAACAGGAATCAAAAGAAAATATTACTAATAGAGAACTATCCAGACTTGCTTATATACATTGACCTAATGAAGAAGTCATGGTTTCCATAGGTAAATTCATTTTCTGGTTCCTCTTCTTTAGTATTGTTTAAGGCCAAAAGAATATATTGGTTTAAAGATGTGTGTTTATGTTTATGTGATTATATCACAGTTTTTAATAATCCCTTTTATGTACCAAACTGAAAGCTAAAACACTGAATGAATGATTGAAAAAGCAGGAATCTTATTCTTTCTTGCATTTTAATTCCCTCAGATTGAATTAAGCAAATATGCTTAATAGTGCTTTACAGCATTAAACGTCCACTTGCAAATAATGAATTTAAAATATATGGATTAATAGATCACAATTAGAATCTTTAAATAGGGTGCTTTATGAATAAACCAGGCCTATATTGCTGGTCAATACACCATTTAAAGATAACAATTGCTGGTTTTACTGATCAGGTTCAACCCAAACAAAACAAGCTACGGTACATAATAATTTAGTGTGAATCAAGCCATTATCAGCTATTCTTTTATTTCAAACGGTTTTGGTACATATCTGATCTAACAGTAGGCTTGGAAATAATGTGATGGCTTGCTTTCAACTAAGTTGCAAACTAATGTTCATAGTTTTATAATTGTATCTTATACTACCGTAGTTTCAGTGCAGCATTTAGCAGTTGTCAATTCTTTAGAACAGACTTAGGGTGTTGTTTGCCTCTTTGTGTCAACACACCTGAAAGCATTTAAAGCCTCTTCTGCTTGGCATGCCATATGCCTCAACTGTAATTGTTGCCATATTACTGATAATTTGTCAGCATTATTACAGAAGAAATTAATTATGCATCATAAAACTTTAATAATACCAATATGTCAAGAATAAATACATGTTGGATCATTATCAAGCAATAAACATATAATGAAGCATATACAAATAGATTACTTCTAATATATGACTTCTCTCATTCTATAAATATCATCAGCTGCAATCAAATTATCAGAGAGACCATGAACATATAATAAGACATAGATAAAATATTGGATACATCTATGTTCATTATTTTTGTTTTGATTAATGTTAATGTATGTTTCCTGTCTACTTTATGCTCTATTTTGATAGAAAACATATGATTACTCCAAAACAACATCAAATGTATTTTGATATTTCCATTATGCAGCTCAGTCATAAAATGTGTTTTTTGTTTATTATCTTGCAGCATTACTATCTACAAGTAGCTATCTAAATCTCATAGGATTACATAGTAATAAATATATGTATTCTTTTCTTTATTGGTTTGCCTAATTAGAAATATGGCATGATTTGGACTCTGAGGATAAGTTCATTCTTTTTTACAGTACATGTTTATAGAGTACAGAACAATACTTGTAAAATTTTAACTAAGAAATAGATTGAAATATGCAAATATGATTTTTCTCATTTATGTGACATGATCAACATTTATAAAACATATTGTTTATTATGGGAGGTCCAATCATAATAATTTCCAAGGTTTGGAATATGCATTTTTGAGCACATATTCTCACAAAATATGCATTTCTAAGCAAATTTTACCTATACACACATTTTTTAAAATTAAGTACTAAATATTTAAACTTTCAGAGAATTTAATCTGGAACAATGTTCAATAACGCATTTAAATTCAGGATATACAGATTAGATGGGTTCATCAAGGAATTACCAAAGAGCAAATTCATCAAGTATTGCTAATACTGCTATGTTTATCCAAATACATTGAAGAAATGCAAAGAGCTAAAAACACAAAAACATGTCATATTGTATTTAAATACAGACTTAGTATTTAAGACTCAGAGAAGCAGTATGAGTTCTAAGCAACAATGATGTAAAATGTCTAAACAAAATAAAATTTATTCCTTTTTTCTCCACAAATAATACACAAAAAATCATACAAGAAAACAGATACAAAATATAAAACACTATAATGATCCAAGAGGTGGAATAGTAAGTAAAATCGATTGACAAGTTTAAATGTCTAGAATCAGACCAATTACCTTACATCCAATTACCTTAAATAGGCCTGTGGCTGTCATTTTAGAGTCTTTCCATATGATCTTTGAGAGATTATGAAGGATAGGCATAATACTAGGGCTTCTGTAGAGAGCCTGGAGAAGGTTTGAAGGGAAAATTAAAAAGCCTATGGAAATAATGTTATAAACATTCCTTAAAACCTGGAAAAAATAGAGTTAGGAAGAAACAGACTCACTTGCTCCCTGATTCAATAAGGCAGTGTTTCTTAGCCTTGGCAAATTTAAGACATGTGAACAACTCCTCCCAGGATTCCATAGCTGGCTGGGGAATCCTGGGAGTTGAAAACCACATGTCTTAAACTTGCCAAGGTTGAGAACACTGCAATAAGCCCTAACAGTGAATGAAGTCAAAACACAATCAGATTCTACTATTATAGTCTATCTCAATAAAGTATAGTTCTAGTCTTCCTTTGAAGTCAGTTTTCTGATTAGTTCTACCTTGTAGGGCTAATAGATTTAGAGAAAGGCAATGCTGTTCTTATCTGCAAAAAGAAAAAAAAAGTTCTGGATAAGTTCAGGCCAGTGAGCTTGACATTAATACTGTTCAAAACACTGGAATAGATTATTAAAGAGTCAAGTGGTGACTGTTTAAAAAAGAATATATTGCTCGATAATAGGAAGTAGTATGGCTTTATCAAAAACAAGCTCTTCTAAATCTTCTATAATTTTATGAAATCCTGGTTTTTGTATTTTTTTATTATCTGGACCAGTGAATATCATACTTAACTCTTGATGCTGAAAAAAATGTAGCACAATAAATAAGATGGCATTTGGACTTTTGTCACCTATTGACTCAAGATATTTTTTATAGATGTGTGATTGTGTTCATGGAGTTACCAAATCTGGCCTCCCAAGTCTGAATGATTACTGAAGAAGTTTTCTGTGTGCCTTTGATGGTTATCTGTGTCTTCCTAATCATTAGCTAGATTTACAACCCAATCAATATATCTGGTCCTTCTATTCAATAAGGTAAGCAATCCCTTAACAATCTTGTTTAAGTTTGTTTCCCTTAAAGATATTATCAATACACAGATTTTCAGCCAGAAATGACTTACAGACTTTTCTGATTTCATAACAATTGAGCTAAGGATACACAATCTCAACCAAAAACTATGTGGTGCTTTTTCTACTAAAACTACAGTATTTCACTTAATCTGTGTGCTTTGTTATTGGACATCTCAATGAGACAAACATAAGGTGTTGAATTAAAAATCCATAAACGAAAAACATATTTTATCCTATGTAAAAGAGAATTGCATTCATAAAATGGATGTTGATGTGTTTAGTGAGAACAAATGGTCTTCTGCCCACAAGGACTCATTGATATGCATTTAACACAGTCTTACCATCTTGCATTCCAATTTTCTATTTATGTAAGAAGAGGTGATTGTGGGCACAAATCAGAGTATAGAGAATGCATACTGATTAAAATTTCCATATGACAGCAGCTCATTGAAAAGGGAGTGTGACAGTCCGTGGAGTGATCCTTAATACAAATCATTCATCTCCTGATATTTTATTTATCATTTATTACAGAAACCGAGTCCTCGCTTTGTTTCATGTTACGATGCTGAATGCAGCAATTCCTCTAAACACAAACTTTGTTTTCAAAGTTATATGAGAACGGAATCAAAGCTATTAATAAAAATTAGGATTCTGTAAGAAGCTTTCAATTCATACCATAAAGAATGCAGAAATAGGAAAATCTTCAGGGTTCAACTGGATTGACAATGCAACTTGAATAGTTGGATTACTATAAAACCCAGGGCATTGTTTTATATATCCTTGATTAATTTGGGATGTCTTGCCTACTTATTTTTAAAGCTAGTATCTCATATATGCTTTTATACTTCCCAATTTAAGGGAGATGAGAAGTTCAGAAATACAAAAAAATTAATTCCAGATCAATAATCCCTTAGCTTTCTAGTAGCTTTTCTGGTTCTCTTCACGAAACTAACTCAAAAGGTTCCATGAGAGGAACATTGGTATATATGACTGATTAAGTAATACTTGAGCTAAGACATGAAATTCTGCCAAGGAATATTGGCACAACTGGTTTTCATTTATTACAGCGGCTGACTCCTAAACAAATAAGACTGTCACTTTAAGTTGTTATTCCATTTATTTTCACAAGTTCTTGGCATGCTGCTTTCTTCCAGACTCCATTAGGGGCAAAGAAATGTGTATTTTGTGAAATGAAGGCCTTTGGCTTCAATAGTAGTAGCAATGGCTTTGGCAAAAATGGTAAATCTTATTTGTAGGATGTCGCAAAGGTGCTTTTTCAAAAGGTAACTGGATTTTGTTTTTTCCAGTTGCCTTTAAAAAAAAGACCTTTGGGACAACCATGACCTGGATGACTTTTATCTGTAGGATATTTTAGACATTTATCTGTAGGATATTTTCAGATGCCAAAATTGTGCAGTGTCATAAGAATCCTGTTTTTTGAAGTCATAGCAAATTTATAGTAGCAAGTCTATCATACTCTTATTACACTTTTTTTTGCTCTATGTTGCACTGCAACATTTGAACTATAAATCAGCAGGATAGTTACAACGGTGATATATAGATATTCATTCCTCTATTGTGACAGAAGATGAATTATATTAGTTTTTGTTGTTCATTTTTACTACGTGATTTTATTTTTATTTGTGATGTAGTCATAAATGTTTTATAAATAAATATTGGTTGAAGATGATTGGTTGGTTGTTGGTTGAGATTATAATTGACTACCGATTACCTGGCCTTGCCTGGGTTTGGTTTTTTTTAACGAAGGATATTTGTGCCAGCATGTGCTGCTGTATAGTTTGTTGTTCATGTTGTGTGTGATGCCTCTTTGCTATGCTCAATTTTTTCTTGGTGCCTTGTTGTCCTGCTGCCTGTGACATTGTGTTGTCTGTCCATGCTGTGTATGTTGCTATGTCTTGTAGGTCTGTAGCCTGTGCTGCTGTCTTCTTGTTGTTATGCTATCTGTGCTTCTGGTTCTGCAAGGGTGAAGAATATGAAGAGGTGGAGGGGAAAGAACATGTTGAGAAGGACAAACTGGAGGTTGAGAAGGAGGGGGAAGAAGATCATAAAGATGATGATGGAGATGACGAGGTGCATCAAAATGATGAAGAGTAGGAAAGCGAGGAAATTTAGAAGGATGATACAATTCCAGAAATAAATACCTGTTGTGTGC
Source organism: Aparallactus werneri (assembly GCA_032468035.1). Lineage (NCBI taxonomy): Eukaryota > Metazoa > Chordata > Lepidosauria > Squamata > Lamprophiidae > Aparallactus > Aparallactus werneri. Next base: position 38,175 of record JANHFQ010003632.1, read on the forward strand.
TGTGTTGTTGCTGTCTGTGTGATTGTTGTCCTGTCTATGTTGTTCTGTATGCTGTTGTCTTGTTGTTTGTCTCTCTGTGACTCTGGTTCTACAGGGGTGAAGAACATGAGCAGAAGAACGGGGAAGAAGATGTTGAGGAAGAGAAACAGGAGGGTGAGAAGGAGGTGGAATAAGATAATGAAGTTGAGATGGGGCATAAACATGATGAACAGGAGGAATGAAAGGTAGTTGAGATGGAATATAGAATTTGAGAAATAAATACCTGTTGTGTGGTCTCTTGTTGCTGGTAGTGTAGAAATTTTGGGAAAAAATGGCAAACTTCAAAAACCATTTAGTACATATGTTTGGGGCACTGTCAGGCATCTCTTGTCAAAAGTATTGTCTGTTTCATACATTGAAAACATACCATAAGTCAATTACTAAGGAAATGCAATTACCAAAGAAGTGGTAATATTTTTTCTGAACATCTTCCATAGCTGTTTCAGGTTTTCAAATGTCCGCCATGGACCATCAGCCAAATTTTTACTGCAGAATAGTAAGTATAGCCATCGAGTGAAATGTTTTCTAATACATTCCTTATGTTTTAACTGCTTCCAAACAGTCCAAAAAAACATGCTTGTGGTAATTATGTTGGGCATTTGCAAAAATTAGTATTGCAGACTGATCAGCTGCTATGCTGTTCTGTTCTTTTAAATAGTTTCTTCTGCACATGGCAGACAATACTTTCTTAATTGTACTTATTATCATTATAGTTCACACATTGGTTGAGTTCAATTAGTAACTTCGAAAAAGAAAATTTATATAGTTTACCTCTTTAATGTTCCGGGTATCCCTGGTGCCCCCAGTAAGGGCGCAGGGAGAGGAAGAGCCTGCGGTGGCGGCCTCGGGACCATTCTGGGAGCCTTCAGAGCCACTGGTAAGGCCACAGAGAGTGGATGAGCTGGTGCCAGGGGCCTTGGGAGCATTCTGGCAGCCCCGGAGCCCCCGGTAAGGCCGTGGGGAGAGGAAGACCCAGCAGTGGCGGCCTTGGGAGCACTCTGGGAACCCCTGGAGTCAGCGTTAAGGCCAAAAAGAGAGGAAGAGCTGGCAGTGGCAGCCTCAGGAGCACTCTGGGAGTCCCCGGAGCCCCCGGTAAGGCCACAGGGAGAGGAAAAGCCTGCAGTGGCGGTCTTGGGATCATTCTGGGAGTCCCCCAGAGTCAGCGTTAAGGCTGCAAAAAGAGGAAGAGCTGGTGGCGGTGGCCTCAGGAGCGCTTTGGGAGCCCCCAGAGCCCCCGTTAAGGCCACGGGGAGAGGAAGAGCCAGTGCTGGTGGCCTCGGGAGTACTCCAGCAGCCCCTGGAGCCTGCAGTAAAGCCACAGGTGGAGGAAGAGTTGGCGGCAGTGGAGGAAGATTTGCTATCTGGCTGCCGGAGCCATCAGTAAGGCTGCGGGGAGAGGAAGAGCTGGCAGCCCTGGGAAGTGAGTTTGACAGTGGCTGGGGAAGCTGCGGGCCAGGCGCAAATTAGTTTGAAGGCCCACCACCCACTCGCAGAGCTCCAAGACCGTGGCAATTCTTACCTGAACGTTGTGGGTGCAGGGCAGCTCCGTGAGCTGCGCCTGGGCCTGTTGCTATTCCATGAGCATTGAGGCAGTCGCTGCTGCAGAGAATAGAAGCTAAAAACTGTTTCCTGTCAACAATGTCAACTTCTGCCAGTTTTCAAATACTGACATGTGCAGTGCATACAGCCTACATTTCCCAGCATCTGAGCTTTTTTCTGTGAAGTGTCCCCTTTTCATCCCTTTTTGGGGGGCAAAGAGGCCTCCTATGCACTCCCGACCCCAACAGTGACCGTCTTCATGTGGTAAGGTAACTCTGTGTCAATTTTGGGAGAGATTTGTGCATGGGTGTGGATTTCTATAGAGCACTTACAAACTAACATCGCTCCCAGGGAGTTCTCTTTTATAGATATAGACTAGGAGTACTATTTAGTACTAAGAAAGACTTTATCAATTTAAAACAATTAGTCTCTTTTAATAATTTAAACAATACAGCCAAAAGACGAACAGAGGTGGATGCAAGCATTTTGTACTGACTCATTAGTACCTACCTTACAATAACATGGTTAAAATCAGCCTCAAATATAGATGTAGCCAGAGCATTAATTAAGCCTATAATGTATGCAGGAAAACAACCAATGGCAAGCTTTACACACACGGGAGGTGTAGATTGACATAAAGCTGTTACTGCATGCACAATTAATGGCAACCGCCTCAGCAAAACACAGATAATGAGAGTTCCTGTGGCACAATAGAACTTTAAACGCAGAGTTTTGATCCACTTGGTGACCCATAGATAGTAAGTGTCTATATCAATTGGCAAACTAAGGACAGTACCTCCATTAAACCTTTTGCAATAAAGTCAGCAAAGAACCTTATAACAAGTACTATATATACTACATACATTTTTCTAAATCACAGTTCACTTGATCAGCTACATAACATATACTTCAGGGAAACTGATCCATTCCTGTTACAAATTGTTGAAGTGAGTTCAACAACACTGAAAGAAGAAATTGGATCAGATTTAAGACTCAGTATTTCAGACAGACATTGAGCTACATTTTAGAAAAACTCCATATTATGATCTGTATCAGTGAAGATCAGAGAAAATTAATGGTATTATATCAAATAAATGTTGGAGATTTGGTACAGCAAACGACACCTAATGAATTTATGGTTGCCTTGTGCAGTTCTGGACAAAAGTGATTAGAGAGATTAACAGCATGGATACCAGAAAATTCAGTTATAGTCCCAAGATATATTTACTATATTTAGTAAGTTATTTTAGTTCTTTTTAGTGAGACAAAGAACTGAAAACATAATTTTGCTATGATATTTTTATACTGTCTTACTCTCTGTTATTGTTTTAGTGTATCTTATTATCCATTGTCAGGTAATATATCCCTCTTTGATTTGTTTTCTAAGCAAAATAAAATACTAAAAAAAATAGAGATTCTGATTCACAGACATCTGGAATGATTCTTAGGAGATATTTTATTTGATAAACTTTGGAGAGAATAAGGTATTTTGTCCATGAGAAAAACAGGCAAAACCTATTGAAAATAACATGGAAAAAAGTCCTTTTATATGGAACATATTTGAAGGGATATGATCAGGGGTGGGTTTCTACCGAACTAGGCCGAACCATTTATTAGGACAGGCTACCAGTTTAGTGAACCGGTAGCTAAACAAGTGCTGCACATGCATTGGGCCTGAAAATCAGCTGATCAGCTGATTTTCAGCCTTAAGGTGATGCACGCTCATCAATTTAGGCCCAAAAACAGCTAATTTAGCTACTAGCCTGCTTGAACCGGTAGCTAAATTAGCTGATTTTCGGGGGTAAGGTGATGCGCACGCAGCACACATTTGGCACGTGATGCGCGTGCATCACCTTAGCTGACTTTTGGCCCCAAAGTGATGTTGCATGCATACATAGTTGTCTCTACTTCTCCCTAAAAGAGGTAGGCATATCAACAGCAGTGTTTTTCTATCTCAGCAGCTTTAGGATGTATGGATTTTAAGTCCATTTATCATGATGGCTGGGGAATTCTGGGAGTTGACGTCCATCTTAAAGTTGCTAAGGTTGAGAAACAATGGTTTACACTAACCAAATGGATCTCAGGCAACCATGATGAGCCAGTGCCAGTCAGGATTTTTGAAACATGTATATGAGTAGTTATCTATAGACTTCTACATCCTCTATAAATCTATTTTGGGGGAAATTAGGCTGCTTCTCAAATCTTTTATTGATTTTAAAAATATTAATTCATAACCCAAATTCATGAGCAAATATAAGTAAAAAAAGATGTGTTGAAATTAGATGTCTTTCATGTGGAAAGCATTATTACAATGCTGTTTGATAATAGATCATAAGCATACTTATAATACCATGCTCAAGTAGCTAACACAAAACGGGTATGTGTTAGCTACTTGAGCATGCAGTGACCAAAATTGGACTAAATCTAGTGTAAGATGTTGTTGTGGCCCAGACTATCAAACCCCATCTTCGTAACCAGCATGGACTACAAACAGTTATTTATTTTCTTAAGCAGTTTAATCCAGGAAGCCTGCCAAGTCTTCTAAGGTATTTACAAGTCAGATAAAGTCCTGAAATTCAAAACACAGTTCAAAACATGGT
>JANHFQ010003634.1:108236-118311 GCA_032468035.1 Aparallactus werneri
AACATTTGGGGAAAAAAAGTCATGATGGAGGAAGCTCCAACTTTTTTACATTTTTTGCACAAACTTTGTGCCACTAAATTAGACTGCGGAATGTTGTTTAAGCAACAACTTGGAGATTCGTTTTACTTTCAGAAAGCATAAGCTTAGCTGTGTTTTAGATAGAGAAAACATATTATTGGAATTTATGTTTATGTAAGTGTTGATTGCTGAAGTACATCTCCTTTTTGGATAGCAGAGAACTCTAGGGTCAAGCAACTACACACAAGCGGTATTTAAATGTAATCCTAAAGCTCTTCTTTAGCATACTGAAATAATAACCCAAAGCAAGCTTCACACAATTTCTGCTCAACCCTTGACACAACTGCTGGCCAAAGACTTCTTTTCAGTTTCTATAATCACACTTTAGTTTCTTTTGAATTCTAAGTTGTGATTGATAGCTTTTTCAGTTTACTAAAATAGGGCAGTTTTGCTCATCAGACAGAAGCTGCCTTGCTTCTGTTAAAATGCAGGGTATGTATCAAAGTCCAAGGCAACCATTAAACTGTGTTTATTTTTAATTTTTTTTAAATATCACACTATGTTGAAGATGATGACAAACAAATGATATTACAACTTAACCACACTCACTCATTCTTGGATACAGCCACAATCTTTTAAAACAAAATCAAGAGAAATGCATGCTTTCAACCTGCTTCACTGTGGAAGTGCCATAGATGTTTGAATAGCCTAATTATGGATTGCAATAGTAAATATATTGTAAAAACTGCATGAACTTTGGAGGGATCAAGCATCTAGTGCTACATTGTTTCAGTGATTTGAATAGAAATAGCCTTGGCAACCTTCATAAATGGTTAACTTTATGGTAAAATTTACGATTGCTCTTTTTTATTGTGTAAGCAAGAAAACATAATATATTATGGCTATGCAAGGCATTTATCAGAGTTGCTTCAAACAGCATGTGTGTGGAAATACCTCTTTGAAGCAATAAAGCTTCTGTGTCTTTTGCTTTAAAAGCTATCCTGTCATCAGACACATATACAGTATATCCTCAGACAGTTACTGTCATTGAAATTTGCGAATGCATACATGGAAAGAGCGGGGAACAACTTTTGAACAGGCCAAACAAGTCTTCTGACAGCTCTAATTCTTCAACCATAACCTGTACAGGAGAGAATTGATTTTAAATAGTGGTTATGGCAACAGGCAGCAATTCTTATGACACCAAGCCAGTAGGGCGACTTTGGGCCACTCTCTCAGTCCTGGGAAGGAGGCAATGACTTTCCAAAAACATTACTAAGGAAACTGCAGGGAATCAACACTAACTCGAAGGGGAGGGGAAAGTAAAGAGGAAAGAAAAGGAGAAAGAGGAAAAGAAAGGAAAGAGGAAAGGCGATGAGAGGAGAGGAAAGGATCATCCTATACAGGCCTCTTAAGGAAGCATTTGAAGATGAGAATCATAATTCATATTTATAATCCCAAATACTGGACTGGACAGAAGCTATTTTAGATTGAGACTCTTGCTTGCAACACTTTAATCAGGCAATCATTTTAAAATACTGATCTTTCCCTAGTGCTATATTGCTGTCCATAAGTCTTCCAACAAAGTGAACAATAAAATGCCTTCTGGAATTACCACAGAACATTTCCTGTAAATAATAGGATGAAAACTGCCCCACAATTATTAATAATGATTCTCATTATTCTATAATCCCAATTCAGCCAGTAAAGCAAACAGTGTTGTAACATTACAGGTAGTCCTCATGTAACAACAACAATTGGGATGGCAACTCATTCATTAAGCAAAACAGTTGCTAAATGAAACTGTAACTGTGCTTATGATCTTACTTCAGCTTTTCTTTCTGACCTGCATCATTCACATGTATATCCTCAGACAGTTAATGTTGGGATAATGCCAATTAATATGAAACCAATTAAATGAAACATTGATCAGTGTCAGACAAGGTACATGTACATTTTTAGAAGGGGTGACAAATGTATGGTTGGCTCTTACTTTACTTGTGAAGCCTAAAGCTACATTACAGAAGTTAGCAAACCAAAGTATGAATGAAGAAATACCTGAAAAAGTATCTTCCCTACCCACCCACTCCTATATATCCCACTTCATTATTTAAAGCATCCTGTCTTAGAAACAGTGAGAGACAAATCATATTTCAAATATTTTATTTATTGTACAAACTATTTACATTAGAGGTTTACATAATCTTGCTGAATCCTACCTGAAACTGGCCACTGGGACCTGGCCCTGACCAAGCTAAAGTAACAGGTCTTGATATTAAAGCATGCAAGACAGTCTCATAGGTAGGGTATCCTATGGTATCTAATCCAAGAGACAGAGATTCACAGGAACCTATATCACAAGCTAAATCTCTACCCCTGGAATTATTCCATATTGGGTGAAACAAACAAGGACCAAAGAAACATATAACGTATTCAGCACTCACATGTGTTGGTTACAGCACAGCCTGCATCACGACACACAAAAAGAACTGGAATATTATAACTGGTTTAGGGAAGAATTAAGCAGCAAGGATTTAGGAAAATGCACTGAAACTATAAAGTACTGGGAGAAATGTGACCCTGTTAATTAAGGGAATGCTAAGAAGCACAAAGAGTATATTTTTAAGTAAGAACAAGGGGCATCTACCATTGTTTTGACTCTGCTTATGTAAAAAGAAAATCCTTGGCTTCTGCAAAGAGGCAAGATGTGCCAAATGCATTTATTAATGGAGTGGTTTCAAACAGACAATGTCTGCTGAATATCCAGCCACTCAATCCTCAGTTTAAAAAAAAACAACTAAGCTCTAAAGAAGAAACAAAGAGATTCCTGAGGAAGATATAGCAGAGCCAGCCTCCAGCCATGCCTGGGAATGCCCTTGGGAGGTCAATGGAGCAAAAGAAAAGACTGGAACAGCATCAAGAAACACCCTACCCTCTAAACCAGGGGTGTCAAACTCGCAATGACACAGCATCATCACGTGACGTATCGCAACTTTTCCCTTCGCTAAACTGGGGGTGGGGGTGGCCAGCGTGTGATGCATCCGGCCCACAGGCCGTGAGTTTGACACCCCTGCTCTAAACCATCTCCTGGCTGAGCTATGCAGGATAGACTTTGTTTGGTCCCCCTTATGAGCAGTGGACAATGAACGTTTCAAGGCATTTACAAGCCTTAATTGCACTGACCACACAATTTATTCTTAATACAATCAAGATGGTACCTACATGCTTTTCTTTAAAGCAGTTGCTTAAAGGAGAAAAATGGCTGCCAATGGAGAAAAATACAGTGTTGGTCTCTAAAAATGCCCCCCAAGGAAGGGATCCCTGAATTGTTTCAATACTCAATAGTCCAACAGTTTTTGGCAAAATAATGGCTTGAACTTCTTTATAAATGTGGTACACATTCAAATGAAGAAAAAGTTAATAATATTCAATGAGGCAGATTTGCAAATCTTCTTTCTTATAATTTGAAAATGATTCTTTTGATGATGGAGAAGTAAACCACAATATTAAATAATATCATAAGATATACCCATTCTTCTCCAGAAAATTAGAGCCTCCATGTGTAGCAGAATGACTTCTTTTAGCAGGTTATGACACTAAAATCTCTAGTGATTGGTAACTGTCTCCTCTGATCAGGATAAATGCACTTTAGGTGCCAAAAAATACTCAGCTTTATTATCCAATCAGATTTTGACTTGGCTGACAAAAATTGGTTAAGCTGCCAGCTGGAACCCCTGAATTCCCACTCATTATTGCCAAGGAAGTGGGAGGGCTAAACGTGTTGTACCTGAAAAATACTCATCAATAATATAGGACAACTCACACCGCTGTCTCCTCCTAGTTCAAATAGTAGCACACTGTGTTGCAAGCCCACTTCCTCCATGTCAATAATTAACAGCTTCAACATCATCTCCTAAAAATATCATGTGGAATGCTTCTGATGCAGAACACAGGAAAGAAAAATGCTGGAATAACTGCCTTGTTTAACTCTGCCTGACTCAAGACACAGAAACAATATTTTTGCTACCACTACCTGAACAGAGGTTACTAACAAGAGGCTCCCCTAGAGTTTCTGAATTCAAACTCTCATGGGCCTTAATTTCCACAATCAATTAGTGAGCATCCACAGGAGAGGTTGCAGCATCTGGAAGGCTACAATATTCTCTAACTTCACTGGCAAAAATCAATGGAAACTCTTCCATCGTTTTAACAGCTCCTCCTCTACCTATTGGGTGGAGGATCAAAATCACTGTCAAGGATCAGCACTTGTGCTCCAGTAATAGAGTTCTTGTTCACCAACCAGAACAACAAGTGGCAATATGCAGTGCAAGGTGGCTAAGAAAATTAGAAGCTTTCCTGTAACACCCAAGTAAAAAGGGGATTGCTTACATGAAAACTTAGGTCAAGGCATGGGAAGATATGAAAACTTCCTGTAATCTGGGGGTTCAGGGCTCCCAAACTCATCTGATCATCTCCCCAAAGTAACAAGTTATATAACTATCCTAGTCATCTCCTGTACCAAGCTGCAACACTGGTTTGCGTGCTTCCTCCCATCAGAAATCCCAGACGCATCATGCCTATGAAATACAACACCAATCTCACTCCACAGGTGAACCCAATTCACAACAGGTGCCATGCTGAGAAAGGAGTGTGAATTGTTCCAATGAACATGGTGCTTTTCTCTGCTCTCTAATGCCTTTTGGATGGGCGAGAGAAGGATCTGTGAAGTAAGACTGAGCCTTGGCCTGAAAAATTAAGGAAGGTAGTGGGTTCCTCCAGTAGGTATCAGAGCATACCAAAGCCCTCACAGCCCTCACTGATGGCCAGCTGCAGCATCTTGTGCACTTCTTCATAAGAATCATAAGTTGGGAGGCACAGCTGGTTAAAACTGAAAGAAAGAACACAGTTTATAGTATAGAATGTGAAACATTAAAACCTATGCTTTCAATGTTTCCTATGCAAGAGAATATGTATTTAACTATTCACAGTACAATACACCACTGCAAATAACTAAAAACACTGTAGCAGTGAAAAACTTTCTGATTATCAGAATGAAGCTTGCTACATATAACAAAGAATCTCTTAGAAGATACTCACCAAGTATGGGCTGTAGGAAGTGTACTATGTGTTGGAGCTGCAATAATTTGGAAAGATGGACAAAGTGCAGCAAATCCTCCAGGAGGCAGCTGAGAAGAACCAGTGGTAAACTGCAGCAGTCTAGCCAGTTCCTCTTGTGTAAAACTAGACACTACTGTCCAAAACCAGCGCATCACCTAGATGTTACAGTAAAGGTCAGGGAAACAAGAAGAATGACAAATTATTAAGTGAGGGGTTGAGTACATTACTAAATTTATAGCAAAATAATCTCTCTAGGGGCTATAGCCAATTCTGAAGATGATTTAACAAGTGAATTAAAATGTCATACACATACAGATCCATACAAATAAATTACAAAGAAAGCAATGTTTACATATTTAAAGAACATTTTAGGTTTACACAAAAAGAAGTCTATAGCAAATTCAGCAACACAACTTATACTTTTAATAATTATGTTTTTAACTATGCTTCCCTTAATTTATGAAGCATTGTTCTCTTTGTCATAGAAAATCAACATTGCTATTATCTGAGATGGAGGAAGGAATTCATGCTACCTTCTCTCGGAAGTGCCATGAACCACCCACTACCACAGCATGTGCTTTGAAATCACAGACGTTGATATCTCCTGTGCCGCACATCAGCAACTGGAAGAAAAGTAAACATTTTCTTTAAAAACAAAAAAACCCAAAAAACTTCTGATGTTTTTCTTTCAAACCACACATCATTTGTGAACCTTAAATGCTCAGAATTAAGAATAGGGACATTTAATAGCAAGCTCAGATGTTGAATTGCTTACATGATTATAGCCAAATGATACCAACCAATGAACAAGGAAGTTCAGCATTTTCACAAATATTGTAAAATATTCTTTTACAAAAATCTTTTTTAAAAGTATACATAAAGACCAATTTTTTGTGAAAATTATGATGTCCCAAATTGCACTTTTTTCTGCTAAATTTCAACAGCACAAATTTTCAAAGTGTGAGGTGGAGGGCAAATGGCTACAACAGGGGAAAATTTCCTACTTGTGAATTAAAGGACAAAGAATGATTCAGTTTTCCAGCTAGGAAATTACTCAGATGTCATAGAAATATATATAAAACTCTGTACTTTCCAAACCACAGTAGATTTTCTGCCATAAAGCATTAAGCATAAGGCAATTTGAATAAATGTTTAAGTTATTTTCAAGAGCAGGGTCTTCAATTTTTTACAAGTTGCAAAACCTGCACCCCTACCATTAAACCTTAGAAAAATAATTTGGAAGCTCCTGGCTCTATTAAAAAGCAATGCACGGCACTATTTCTCCAAAGTGCATGTAGTCTATGTTTGCAACTTCCTTCTGCAGCTTAGTTTGGAAAGATCTTTGAAGGAGGAAGCATATTCAAGAATGGAGCTCTGTTCACGAGCAAATTTACCATAGCCACATAAAAATAATGTTGCTTAAATCATGTATTTTACACAAAAAGACAATCATTCATAAATGGGAATCCAGCACCAACAATTCTACTGTCTCATATTTAACTGAGAATATGCTCCTGTCTTAATGACAGCAAAGTCCAATTTCTCACCTCAAGTTCATTTTCATCAAAAATAGCCAAGAGGTTTTCAGGAACCAATTCATTGAGACCTAAAAGAGAGCAGCATAATAGATAAACAATCACAACAACCCACAAAAGGCATTAAAACCCCGATTTCCTGACTTTCTTCTTTTCTTTTAACCGAACAATAGTCACTGTGGAGGAAACAAAAAAGGGGAGAAACCAAAGCAAACAAAATAAAATAAAGATCACATTTTGTGCATTACCTTTCAAAAAATGTTCCACTTCTTCTCTAACTTGATTGGCTAATCGATATTGTGCAAGCAGATTCAGGTACAATATTTTATTCTCATTGGTCACCGGCATTTGAGCACCCCCTGTTAACAGTTCAACTACCTGAAAAGAAATGAGAGAATGTCCATTGGGTGGAAAAAGTACATCTGTTTCAGATAATATCCTTTTCCCATTCCTAAATGGTATCCTTCCTGTTCGTTTGCTTGCTTGCTTGTTTGCTTGCTTGTTTGTTAAATTTATTTACTATTGATCTCACCATGGGGTTACTCTAGGTGGCTTACAACAATAAAATGGAGAAATGAAAAGAAATGTAAACAGCAGTAAAGGAACCATAGAATAAACGATGAAAAAGAAAGCAATGGTGCAGCAATATGAGAATAAAAGATCAATAACTTATCAACAACTGATTTCTCACCTTCTCAAGCTGTCCAGCTCTATTGTATTTTTCCTCAGCAAAAACTAACTCCATCTCATTCACATCATTATTCAGAATAAAGCAAACTTTAGATTTATAGAACTCTGAGTCATCTGTCTCAAAATACTAAAAAGAAAAACAAAATGGAAAGAAGGACAAGATAGTAAAGTTAAGACACAGTGCAAAATCTTGATCTCTCCTTTATTTTCTAAAAGAACATCAAAACATTAAGAGCGATTTTACCTTGTAGTGCATTCTTAACCCTATGATCTGAGCCAAGAACGATCGTGTGAATCGAGCTTTCACCAGCTGCTTATAAGCTCCTCCCAGAGATGACTCATAGAGACACTTTCCAACCAAGCGTCCTGCAAATTCATATATCTTCAGTCTTAGATAAGAAGGTCGATCAGGATTGGGGTGTACCTACAAACAAGAAAGCTCACAATCAGAATGACAATCATTAGAAGAGGGGTGGACAATTAAGTTTATTTATTTATTATTTATTCCAAAATTTGTATACCGTACCTATTTCATACGACTCAGGGTGGTTCACAGGGGAAATTTAAAAAGCATGACAATAAATAACTATTAAAAATAAATTAAACTAATACACCCCTGATAAAAACGGTTAAAATTTAAAACCTTCCCTCAATCCAGATTGGTGAGTGTAAAAAGCCAAGTTTTCAGATCTTTCCGGAAGGAGCGGAGGTCGGGGGAGGTGCGCAGGTCCCTTGGTAGTTGATTCCATCAGGTAGGGGCCGCCACGGAATACGCCCTGCCCCTGGGGGCTGCCCAACGACATTCACGTACCGGCGGCTCCCGGAGCAGGCCCTCCCTATGAGCACAGACTGGACGGTGGGAGGCCAGGGCCAGGTGTTCCCTCAGATATTGCGGTCCCATGCCATTCATGGCTTTAAAGGTCAAGTTTGCCAAAGGATTACATGAAAAACTAGAAATGTTATGTCAGGCTGCTGCCCCGCTGCCCCCAGTCATCGCTGCCACAGTCTAGACAGGGGCAGTCAAAGGGACAATGTGGCTTGTAGGCTGTAAAATGCCCAGGTCTGAACTAGACTGACCTCTTAGACTTAGATGAATTTGGAGAATTATGCAAATGTTTGGTCATAAGACACTGAATAGGAAAGTAAAGAAGACAAATACAGTATTTCCACTATGATAAATAGAAAGATACCCACCAGTGCTTGATTATTATCACTGAAACGAGTAAATAGTTGGTTGGTTGTGTCAAACAAAACTTTACAAATCAGCTCAAACCACTCTCTACGAGGACCTCCCCAATCCAAGGCTGCAACGGGGGGGAAAAACAAAAATTAGGTAGCTCTTAGGGGAGCCTATGCATACAAGAATACAGTGATCAAAGAAAAATATTTTCCTACAAAGTGTCTTTTATTACACAGTGCTGTAACATGATGCTCCAAATTTCCATCGCTGTAGCTTTCTACCATTAGTTTTTATTTATTATAACTGTTCTTTTCATTGAAATAAATGAAATAACATAGTTGTAAATAAAATCTTAAAACCGAATTCAATAAAAAAACAAATAGCACTTGTTAAATTAAAACCTATTTCAGCAACAGGTCAGTTGACTCACCAAACATCTGTTTTAGTAACTTTTTTTTGCATGCAGGCAGAAGGGCAATAGGGCTAGTCTAGCCTTCCATGATCCAGATTTTCAGAGACTAGGAAAGCCAGTATGTGTGGCATGAAGAGAATATTATTCAATATCCTCCACATTCAATGAATGTACCAAAAAGATTCATGTAATTGGATTTAGGAAACTTGGATGGTTGTTTTATTCAGCATCATACTTTGGATTAGCAATTTTTAAATATTATCTATGGAAATTCTCAATCATCCAAGTCATGTCGCAAAGGTGACAACTGAAGAAGATTCTTGGATGAGAAGTAAAATGTTTTCAAGGAAGAAAGCAAGTAAGTCCAGTTGCTTTTTGGAAAAGCACCTTTGAGATACCCAAATATTGCTTTATTTGTAAAATAAGAATTGTTTATATTGGAGAGTACACCCAAAAATGTTTGATAGATATAATGAAATCTATAGATGTTTTGGCTTTTGTCAGTCATTCAGGCCCTATTCATCTCATGGTTGGACTATTGCAATGTGCTCTATATGGGGCTACCCTTAAAGAGCATTTGGAAGCTACAGGTGGTGCAGAATGCAATGATGCGGGCAGTTCTTGGGGCCCAAAGAATGGCCCATATAACGCCACTGGTCTGCAAGTTGCATTGGCTGCCAGTCTATTTTCCAGGTGCAATTAAAAGTGTTGGCATGGGTTCTTGAGGAACTGCTTCATCCCATTAGGATTGGCCTGTCCCACCCATACCAGCAGGGGAGGCATGCTGTGACCCTGTCAGCCTGATTATTCTGGCTAACAGGGTCCAGGAAAAGGGCCTTCTTTGCTATTGCTCCAGCCCTGCGGAACACTGTGAGTCCAGCTCCAATCCTCCTGAGCTTTTGTAAGAGCCTAAAGACCTGGCTCTGCCAGTTAGCTTGGAGCCCCAATGGGGAAGCATCACAGTAGAGGTACTAGATCAATTAACAATAGATATCACCTTCCCCCCCTGCCCTCCCTCCATCTATTACTGGACTGTAGCATTTGCCAGTATTATCTATCTATCTATCTATCTATCTATCTATCTATCTATCTATCTATCTATCTATCTATCTATCTATCTAT